>JBBBDQ010002134.1:1890000-1970000 GCA_037127315.1 Ascarosepion bandense | reverse complement strand
ATCGATAATCGAAAAAATTGGGTTATAGAAGGAGTGGTTTGATTTTAATCAAATTTCATATACTCATAGACAAAGACATAAGAAACGATATTCAGAAGTTTCAAGGTTGCAGTTCTTACAATAGTGCAGAAAATCGATAATATATATAAAAGGCAAGATGTTCGTGTGTGGGTCTGTTTATCTGCCTGTATGTCTGGATTTTTTTCAGAACTTTTATTTTAGTTTTTGCTTCGGGTTTGGCTCTAAGTAGGTATAATTGTAGTTCTTAGTCTCAACCATGATACCATTTCCTCAGAGGAATTATTTAGCCTCCAAAATTCAGTTTACGACGAAAAACACTTATTTGATATCGATACCAGGAAATTAAAATTTGATTTATATCCATTCATTTTTCTTGCAGTCTACTGTTTAGATTTAACTGGAAACAACTATTGCTTTTTAGTCTTTCGTGCCAACATCCAAAGAGTCTGAGCTCCAGGACCATGGATTAGTTTTGAAGTTTTCATTACACCCGAGCAACAAAACAAAATCAATAAAACACAGGTACACATCTTTATGCTTCTGTATTACTCTTTCAATAATAAAAAAATGATTTAACACGGCCCGGTTCTATTTTTATACAGGTGCACAAATTAAATTTTGTCGAAAAGTACATTTTCAATGCATAGATTTTGTTATGGTGCCGTCTTACGAGGAATGAACTTTTCCACTTACTATATACAATGACCTTGGCATGCGGGAGGAAGTTGACGGCAATAAAGTTATCTGGTCATCATGAAGAAGTTGGGGCACAAGAGATAAAAAAGCTCCTTAGAACAGTTGCCAGGAGTCTTCAGAGGGAAGACACATCAGGTCTGTGAGAAAATGACTGAAGTTGAGATGCCATATCAGGATCAATTATATTGCAGATTCCTCTATGGATACTATAAAAAACATAGAGATGTACTGCAGGTGCACGAGACCAGAGACAATTTGTATTTTTGTAAATATACAAAATTTACTAGAGCTGCTAAACTGGTAGATAGGACTCACCCCTTTACAGTAAAAAAAAATCAAAAGTAACAGCAACTTCTACGCTATCATGTTTTCTCGCCCTTCTCGCCTGTCGAACTTCCTTTCGTATACTTGCTTCTCTGATAGATACAATCTCCGAGAGTTCAAATGCAACGTCAATTGCCATCTTTTATCTACTTCATTTCCTTCCCTCGTTTACGTTTTCTTCTACATCCCAATAGCTACAATCTCCAAAAATGTTAAACGCAACGTCAATTGCCATCTTTTATCACCTTAATTCCTAAACATCTGTGATCTTTTCTTCAACATTCCAATATCTACAATCTCCTAAAGTTTAAATTGCCATCTTCTATCTCTTTGATTCCCATCCGCCTCATATCTTTTCTTCGACATACCAATAACTACAATCTCCAAGAGTTTAAATGCAACGTCTTATTGACATCTTTTTTCTACTTGATTCCAATCCATCACTTATCTTTTCTTCAACGCCCCAATAATTACAATCTCCAAAAGTTCAAATGCACCATCAATTGCCATCTTTTATCTACTTGATTCCCATCCATCTCTTATTTTTTCTTTGATATCCCAATATCTATAATCTCCAAAAGTTTAAATGCAACGTCAATTGGCATCTTTTATCTCCTTGATTCCCATCCATCTCTTACCTTTTCTTTGACATCCCAATGTTTACAATCTCAAAAAGTTTAAATGCAACGTCAATTGCCATCTTTTATCTCCTTGATTCAAATTCATCTCTCATCTTTTCTTTGACATCCCAATATCTATAATTTCCAAAAGTTTAAATTCAACGTCAATTGGCATCTTTTATCTCCTTGATTCAAATTCATCTCTTATCTTTTCTTCGACATCTAAATATGCTACAATCTCCAAAAGTTTAAATTCAACGTCAACTGCCATCTTTTATCTACTTGATTCCCATCCATCTCTTATCATTCTTTCGACATAATAATATCTATATTCTCCAAAAGTTTAAATGCAACGTCAATTGGCATCTTTTATCTCATTGATTCCCATCCATCGCTAACCTTTTCTTTGACATCCCAATGTATACAATCTCAAAAAGTTTAAATGCAACGTCAATTGCCATCTTTTATCTCCTTGATTCAAATTCATCTCTCATCTTTTCTTTGATATCCCAATATCTATAATTTCCAAAAGTTTAAATGCAACGTCAATTGGCATCTTTTATCTCCTTGATTCCCATCCATCTCTTACCTTTTCTTTGACATCCCAATGTTTACAATCTCAAAAAGTTTAAATGCAACGTCAATTGCCGTCTTTTATCTCATTGATTCCCATCCGACTTTTGCGCAAAGCTGAAAAGTGGCAACCTTTTCTTTGACATCCCAATGTATACAATCTCAAAAAGTTTACATGCAACGTCAATTGCCATCTTTTATCTCCTTGATTCAAATTCATCTCTTATCTTTTCTTTGACATCCCAATATCTACAATCTCCAAAGGTTTAAATGCAACGTCAATTGCCATCTTTTATCTACTTGATTCCCATCCATCTCTTATCATTTATTCGACATAATATCTATAATCTCCAAAAGTTTAAATGCAATTGCCATCTATAATCTTCTTGACTACCGTCTGTTCATTATTCTCCTCCCCTTTCCACGCTACTCTTACGCAGTTCTCGTTACATCAGTGTTATTTTCCTTTTATCCGACAACACTTGTTACGTGTTCTTTTTTCACTTTACTCTCCTCTTATGTAACATTTTGTGCATTACAGCCTTGCTTGGGGGTGAAGAAAAAAAAAGAAAAGAAAAGGATTGATATATATATATATTTATCGTTTCACCGCCAAGCAAGGCGGTATCCATCTCTTATCCTCTTGACTCCAGTTCTTTCTACATCACCCTATATATCTTGTTCTTTTCCTTTCTCTCTACCTTCTATGATGGCCATGCCAATAATGGGGTTGGGTAGCTATAAACTAGGAGAATAAACGCTTTTCCTTAATAAACACATCTAGGTTAATCCAACGTTATATAATTTATTTTACCTCCAATATCTTGTCAACACAACGCGATATATTATTAATGAACTTCAAACACTCAACTCATTTGCTATGTCTGTAGTAAATAGTTCACATTGACTATTCTTGGATGTTAGTTGTAGTGCAATGGATATCGGCTCGGAACGAGAAATCGGGGAGCCGCGTTCAAATTCCAGTTGAATTCATTGTATTCACTTACGCGCAAATACCCTTGGGAAAGGTATTAATCCGCCTCTTTCTTCCAGATAGGGGTTAAATAACAAAAGTGATTGGGTTTTATAGCCTTGGCTGGCAACCAGTCTACGCAGAAAGCAATGGCAACCTACTGCGGGATAATCTTCTGCCCAATCAGTCATGTCTCTTTCGAGACATGATAGCCCAAGCGTGTATCACGTATGGCACTTAACTGACTGAATATAATAGTTGCAAACATGATGAAAGTTTCTACTGGTCATAAAGTGGGGGATCGGTTTTCTATTGATATATAGTAATAAACTGATACCCCACTAATTGCTAATTAAAAATATAATACATCTATTCCTCCTCTAGCTATGAGACAAATAACAGGACAGATTGGGTTCTATAGCCTTGGTCGGCAACCAGTCTACCGCAGAAAGCAATGGCAACCTACTGCGGGATCATCTTCTGCCCAGTCAGTCATGTTTCTTTCGAGACGTGATAGCCCAAGCGTGTATCACGTATGGCACTTAACTGACTGAATATAATAGTTGCAAACATGATGAAAGTTTCTACTGGTCATAAAGTGGGGGATCGGTTTTCTATTGATATATAGTAATAAACTGATACCCCACTAATTGCTAATTAAAAATATAATACATCTATTCCTCCTCTAGCTATGAGACAAATAACAGGACAGATTGGGTTCTATAGCCTTGGTCGGCAACCAGTCTACCGCAGAAAGCAATGGCAACCTACTGCGGGATAATCTTCTGCCCAGTCAGTCATGTCTCTTTCGAGACATGATAGCCCAAGCATGTTTCACGTATGGCACTTAAATGACTGATACTTTTTTCTGTTGAGCAATTAGATTGATAAAGTTTATAATTGTCGTTGACCCGGTTAAAGGTCCAGTAAGAAAAACGGAAAACAACCACATGGGAAAAGAGGAATATATATTAAATACGGAAAGAATACAATACTTGGAACTTGGTTAGTAGGAACGATAATACGAGTTAGTGTGGAATACTATGATTCGACCCTCTGCCTTGAAACTGGGACTCGTAATTGTCGTTACGGCATATCACGTTGAATACACCGGTTCTCGTTCGATAACCGAAGTTATGCAACTGGTCAGTACTTAGATGTGTGATCACTTGGGAATACCAGGCGCTGTAAGCGTTCAGTGACGGATGTTCGTTGTGGTGCAGTGGATATCCGCTCGGAAAGAGAAATCGGTGTGCCGAGTTCGAATTCCAGTTGAGTACCCTGCATTCATTTAATTCTGTATTCTTCCGTCACTTCCTTCCAGTTATGGGTTAAATAACAGCATGGGACATGGAGAGAACCAATCTAGTGTTGGTTTCACAATAAAAAAAATACCCTTGAGAGCCCTGGCTAAGCATCAAGTATTCAGCTATTTGACAAGATTATGAATTTCGCTGCAAACTGCGCCAGGGTTCCAAATGCACAGGGAATACTGGAGTGGTGTAGTGAGTTCTAACTCGGCCAAGGCCGCAAGACGACGCAAATGGTCGTTAAGGTAGCAGTGTTCGTAGATCGACTCTCGGCTGATTTCGGGCTGCTCGCAGGGTGTTCTCATCAAACTACTCCTCTTCAGCTCTTGTGAGTGGCGGTATACGTAATAGTTGGAAGAGTTCATTCAGTCTGTCGTGATGCCGCCATGATTTTAATAAACGGAAAGTTCTAAGTAGTCTTCTGGCATTAGGAAAATTATTATAACATCTAAACACTGTTATTTAGAAGGGTAATTAATGTCCAATGATGTTGGAATATTTTTTTTTCTCTTTTTGGTAAGGCATCCACAAATTGGAAAATCGAAAACTATAGATGTGATAGCTCGAGGGTGTGCTAAAATATTTTCAGAATCGTTATACCTTTTTAATCAGGCCCTTCGGTCAATTGAACACTTTGTGATCGAAATTGAAAATTTAAATTCTCCACGTCAAGATGGCCGCCAAATAATTGATGTTGTGTTAGCAGTTTGTCTGCTTGAAGGCGTCTTCTTCCTCTTTGTTTAATTTTAAATAAATGATGTCAGTCGTTAAAATAATGGATAATTGTAGAGAAGAAAAATAGACGAAGTGTCCAAGAAATACAAGAATACGTTTCAAATTCAAATCAAAATGGAGATCCGATTATCAGTCAGTTAATTGCCATACGTGATACACGCTTAGGCGATCATGTCTTGAAAGAGACATAACTGATTGGGCAGAAGATTATCCCGCAGTAGGTTGCCATCACTTTCTACGATAGACTGTTTGCTAACCAATGTTACAAAACCCAATCTCTTCTGCTATTCAACCCATAGCTGGAAGAAGAAGAGATGTTTTATATTATTAAGTATTAATTAATGGGGGATCAGTTCATTACTTCATAACAATAGAAAATCGATCCCGCACTTTATACCCAGTAGAAGCCTTAATCATGTTTCAAACTATTATATTCAGTCAGTTAAGTGCCATACGTGATACACGCTTAGCACGATCATATCTCGAAAGAGACATGACTGTCTGGGCAGAAGATTATCCGGCAGTAGGTTGCCATTGTTTTCTGCAGTAGACTGGTTGCCGATCAAGGCTATAGAACCCAATCTGTCCTGTTATTTAACCCATAACTGGAAGGAAAATATGGATTAATACCTTTCCCAAGGGTATTTGCGCGTAAGTGAATGAAATGAATTTAGCTAGAACTCGAACTCGGTTCCCCGATTTCTCGTTCCTAGCCGATATCCACTGCACCACGACGCACATCCTGTAATAGGAATCGCAAAAACAACTATAAAATGTGATGCAATCTTATAAAAACCTATGGAGACATTCTTCTCCTTCTCCTTCCTTTATGTACTTTGTTTCTTTAGGACGTAGGCGATCATGGCCCTCTACGTGTCCCTATCACTTCCGCCTATTACCCCACCCAAAGCCCGCTCTGTCGTCTGCTTTCTCAGGCCGGTCATGTATGTTACCCGTTGCTTCCTATTGTCTCGCTTTCCCGCGGTCTGACCTACGAGATCCAATTCATTGTAGCTTAAGTAAACTTCTTCTTCTGTCTTTTCAGGACGTAAGCGATCATGGCCCTACACGTCTCCCTATCGCTGGTGGCTCGTAACATTCGTTCTCCTGTTACCCCACCCAAATCCCGCTCTGTCATCCACTTGCTCAGGCCGGTCATATACCTTACACGCTGCTTTCCTCCGTCTCTCTTTCCCTCTATCTGACATGTGAGTATCAGGTTTTCATGAGAATTCGAATTCTGCTATGGTCGCACTACCTACCAAGTCTGCAGAAAGACCTAAAGCAGGACGTGGTGTGTTGTTATGACATTTTTCTATCTCTCCTATCATCCCTAGCGTTACATAGACAAAGTTCTCCTTAGTGTGTGAGCTGTACTTAACAAAACAATTTTTTGTATAGCTCTTAAGCTCGGGTTTCTAGGGATTCTTTCAATGTGTTTTTTTTTTTGTTCCATGTTTTATCATTCCAAGAGCACCTACTATCACTAGTACGATTCTTGTTTTCAATTTCCACATTTTTCTATTTCAAATTCCAGGTTTTTATATTTTGACAGTTTTTCGAATTCCTTGGTTGATATGTTAAAAAATCAGCTAGACAAGCCACATCAATTAATAAGCAAGTTTTTCTTATTGGTTTTTAACAATCATGTCCAGCCTATTTGCTTCAATTTTTATTATCATCATATTATTATTATTCTATATGCCGTATCCTTTCCGGACGTAGGCGATCATGGCCTTCTACGTGTTCTTATCTCTGGTGGCCGTTAGCACGCATTTTCTTCTTAGCCCACCCGAACACCGCTCTGCTATCCACTTGCTCATGCTCGTCATGTATGTTACAGGCTGCTTTCCTCCGTCTCTCTTTCCCTCTATCTGACCTGTGTGTATCAGATTTTCCAAACGTTCTTTCTCCATTATAGCTAGGGATAATTTCTGCCCAAACAGTCATAGTTCTTTCAAGACATGATCGCCCAAGCGTGTATCACATATTGCATTTACCTGACTGACTGAATATAATATTTGGAAATATAATTAAAGCTTCTACTGGGCACAAATTGGGGGATCGATTTTCCATTGTTATAAAGGAATAAACTGACTAACCACTAATTACTATTTAATGATATTTTACATATTTCCTCCTTTAGCTATGGGTTGAATAACTGGACAGATCGAGTTCTATAGCCGTTGTTTGACAACTAATCTATCTCAGAAAGTCATGGCAATCTTCTTCTTCTTCTTCTTCTTCTTCTTCTTCTTCTTCTATGTGCTCTCTCCTTTCAGGATGTAGGCGATGATGGCTTTCCACTTCTCCCTATGCCTGGTAGTTTTTAGCACGCCTTCTCCTGTTACACCATGCAACCCTCGTTCCATCATCCACCTGATCAGGTTATTCAAATATGTTATCCGCTGTTTCCTTTGTCTCTTTTTCATCTATTCCTGTGCAGCGGCAGACATTAAATGATTCACTAACTTTTACTTCTATGTGCCCTTTCTTTCAGGACGTAGGCGATCATGGCTTTCCACGTTTCCCTAACCCTGATGGCTCTTAGCACGCCTTCTCCTGTTACACCATGCAATCCTCGTTCCATCATCCACCTGATCAGGTCCTTCAAATATGTTATCCGCTGCTTTCCTTTGTCTCTTTTTCATCTATTCCTTTGCAGCTGCAGACATTAAATGATTCACTAACTTTTACTTCTATGTGCCCTGTCCTTTCAGGACGTAGGCGATCATGGTTTTCCACGTCTCCCTATCCCTGGTGGCTCTTAGCACGCCTTCTCCTGTTACACCATGCAACCCTCGTTCCATCATCCACCTGATCAGGTCCTTCAAATATGTTATCCGCTGCTTTCCTTTGTCTCTTTTTCATCTATTCCTTTGCAGCTGCAGACATTAAATGATTCACTAACTTTTACTTTATGTGCCCTGTCCTTTCAGGACGTAGGCGATCATGGCTTTCCACGTCTCTCTATCCCTGGTGGCTCTTAGCACGCCTTCTGTTACACCATGCAACCCTCGTTCCATCATCCACCTGATCAGGTCCTTCAAATATGTTATCCGCTGCTTTCCTTTGTCTCTTTTTCATCTATTCCTTTGCAGCTGCAGACATTAAATGATTCACTAACTTTTACTTTATGTGCCCTGTCCTTTCAGGACGTAGGCGATCATGGCTTTCCATGTCTCTCTATCCCTGGTGGCTCTTAGCACGCATTCTCCTGTTACACCATGCACCCTCGTTCCATCATCCACCTGATCAGATCCTTCAAATATGTTATCCGCTGCTTTCCTTTGTCTCTTTTTCATCTATTCCTTTGCAGCTGCAGACATTAAATGATTCACTAACTTTTACTTTATGTGCTCTGTCCTTTCAGGACGTAGGCGATCATGGCTTTCCATGTCTCTCTATCCCTGGTGGCTCTTAGCACGCCTTCTCCTGTTACACCATGCAACCCTCGTTCCATCATCCACATGATTAGGTCCTTCAAATATGTTATCCGCTGCTTTCCTTTGTCTCTTTTTCATCTATTCCTCTTGCAGCTGCAGACATTAAATGATTCACTAACTTTTACTTATGTGCCCTGTCCTTTCAGGACGTAGGCGATCATGGCTTTCCACGTCTCTCTATCCCTGGTGGCTCTTAGCACGCCTTCTCCTGTGGCACCATGCAACCCTCGTTCCATCATCCACCTGATTAGGTCCTTCAAATATGTTATCCGCTGCTTTCCTTGTCTCTTTTTCATCTATTCCTTGCAGCTGCAGACATTAAATGATTCACTAACTTTTACTTTATGTGCCCTGTCCTTTCAGGACGTAGGCGATCATGGCTTTCCATGTCTCTCTATCCCTGGTGGCTCTTAGCACGCCTTCTGTTACACCCTGCAACCCTCGTTCCATCATCCACATGATTAGGTCCTTCAAATATGTTATCCGCTGCTTTCCTTTGTCTCTTTTTCATCTATTCCTTTGCAGCTGCAGACATTAAATGATTCACTAACTTTTACTTCTATGTGCCCTGTCCTTTCAGGACGTAGGCGATCATGGCTTTCCACGTCTCACTATCCCTGGTGGCTCTTAGCACGCCTTCTCCTGTGGCACCATGCAACCCTCGTTCCATCATCCACCTGATTAGGTCCTTCAAATATGTTATCCGCTGCTTTCCTTTGTCTCTTTTTCATCTATTCCTTTGCAGCTGCAGACATTAAATGATTCATTAACTTTTACTTCTATGTGCCCTGTCCTTTCAGGACGTAGGCGATCATGGCTTTCCACGTCTCTCTATCCCTTGTGGCTCTTAGCACGCCTTCTCCTGTTACACCATGCAACCCTCGTTCCATCATCCACCTGATCAGGTCCTTCAAATATGTTATCCGCTGCTTTCCTTTGTCTCTTTTTCATCTATTCCTTTGCAGCTGCAGACATTAAATGATTCACTAACTTTTACTTCTATGTGCCCTGTCCCTTCAGGACGTAGGCGATCATGGCTTTCCACGTCTCACTATCCCTGGTGGCTCTTAGCACGCCTTCTCCTGTTACACCATGCAACCCTCGTTCCATCATCCACCTGATCAGGTCCTTCAAATATGTTATCCGCTGCTTTCCCTTGTCTCTTTTTCATCTATTCCTGTGCAGCTGCAGACATTAAATGATTCACTAACTTTTATTTCTATGTGCCCTGTGCTTTTAGGACGTAGGCGATCATGGCTTTCCACGTCTCCCTATCCCTGGTGGCTCTTAGCACGCCTTCTACTGTGGCACCATGCAACCCTCGTTCCATCATCCACCTGATTAGGTCCTTCAAATATGTTATCCGCTGCTTTCCTTTGTCTCTTTTTCATCGATTCCTGTGCAGCTGCAGACATTAAATGATTCACTAACTTTTACTTCTATGTGCCCTGTCCTTTCAGGACGTAGGCGATCATGGCTTTCCACGTCTCCCTATCCCTGGTGGCTCTGAGCACGCCTTCTCCTGTTACACCATGCAACCCTCGTTCCATCATCTACCTGATTAGGTCCTTCAAATATGTTATCCGCTGCTTTCCTTTGTCTCTTTTTCATCTATTCCTGTGCAACTGCTGACATTAAATAATTCACTAACTTTTACTTTATGTGCCCTGTCTTTTCAGGACGTAGGCGATCATGGCTTTCCATGTCTCTCTATCCCTGGTGGCTCTTAGCACGCCTTCTCCTGTTACATCATGCAACCCTCGTTCCATCATCCACCTGATTAGTTCCTTCAAATATGTTATCCGCTGCTTTCCTTTGTCTCTTTTTCATCTATTCCTGTGCAGCTGCAGACATTAAATGATTCACTAACTTTTACTTCTATGTGCCCTGGCCTTTCAGGACGTAGGCGATTATGGCTTTCCACGTCTCCCTATCCCTGGTGGCTCTTAGCACGCCTTCTCCTGTTACACCATGCAACCCTCGTTCCATCATCCACCTGATTAGGTCCTTCAAATATGTTATCCGCTGCTTTCCTTTGTCTCTTTTCATCTATTCCTTTGCAGCTGCAGACATTAAATGATTCACTAACTTTTACTTCTATGTAACCTGTCCTTTTAGGACGTAGGCGATCATGGCTTTCCACGTCTCCCTATCCCTGGTGGCTCTTAGCACGCCTTCTCCTGTTACACCATGCAACCCTCGTTCCATCATCTACCTGATTAGGTCCTTCAAATATGTTATCCGCTGCTTTCCTTTGTCTCTTTTTCATCTATTCCTGTGCAACTGCAGACATTAAATAATTCTCTAACTTTTACTTTATGTGCCCTGTCTTTTCAGGACGTAGGCGATCATGGCTTTCCATGTCTCTCTATCCCTGGTGGCTCTTAGCACGCCTTCTCCTGTTACACCATGCAACCGTCGTTCCATCATCCACCTGATTAGTTCCTTCAAATATGTTATCCGCTGCTTTCCTTTGTCTCTTTTTCATCTATTCCTTTGCAGCTGCAGACATTAAATGATTCACTAACTTTTACTTCTATGTGCCCTGTCCTTTCAGGACGTAGGCGATCATGGCTTTCCACGTCTCTCTATCCCTGGTGGCTCTTAGCACGCCTTCTCCTGTGGCACCATGCAACCCTCGTTCCATCATCCACCTGATTAGGTCCTTCAAATATGTTATCCGCTGCTTTCCTTTGTCTCTTTTTCATCTATTCCTTTGCAGCTGCAGACATTAAATGATTCACTAACTTTTACTTTATGTGCCCTGTCCTTTCAGGACGTAGGCGATCATGGCTTTCCATGTCTCTCTATCCCTGGTGGCTCTTAGCACGCCTTCTGTTACACCCTGCAACCCTCGTTCCATCATCCACATGATTAGGTCCTTCAAATATGTTATCCGCTGCTTTCCTTTGTCTCTTTTTCATCTATTCCTTTGCAGCTGCAGACATTAAATGATTCACTAACTTTTACTTCTATGTGCCCTGTCCTTTCAGGACGTAGGCGATCATGGCTTTCCACGTCTCACTATCCCTGGTGGCTCTTAGCACGCCTTCTCCTGTGGCACCATGCAACCCTCGTTCCATCATCCACCTGATTAGGTCCTTCAAATATGTTATCCGCTGCTTTCCTTTGTCTCTTTTTCATCTATTCCTTTGCAGCTGCAGACATTAAATGATTCATTAACTTTTACTTCTATGTGCCCTGTCCTTTCAGGACGTAGGCGATCATGGCTTTCCACGTCTCTCTATCCCTTGTGGCTCTTAGCACGCCTTCTCCTGTTACACCATGCAACCCTCGTTCCATCATCCACCTGATCAGGTCCTTCAAATATGTTATCCGCTGCTTTCCTTTGTCTCTTTTTCATCTATTCCTTTGCAGCTGCAGACATTAAATGATTCACTAACTTTTACTTCTATGTGCCCTGTCCCTTCAGGACGTAGGCGATCATGGCTTTCCACGTCTCACTATCCCTGGTGGCTCTTAGCACGCCTTCTCCTGTTACACCATGCAACCCTCGTTCCATCATCCACCTGATCAGGTCCTTCAAATATGTTATCCGCTGCTTTCCCTTGTCTCTTTTTCATCTATTCCTGTGCAGCTGCAGACATTAAATGATTCACTAACTTTTATTTCTATGTGCCCTGTGCTTTTAGGACGTAGGCGATCATGGCTTTCCACGTCTCCCTATCCCTGGTGGCTCTTAGCACGCCTTCTACTGTGGCACCATGCAACCCTCGTTCCATCATCCACCTGATTAGGTCCTTCAAATATGTTATCCGCTGCTTTCCTTTGTCTCTTTTTCATCGATTCCTGTGCAGCTGCAGACATTAAATGATTCACTAACTTTTACTTCTATGTGCCCTGTCCTTTCAGGACGTAGGCGATCATGGCTTTCCACGTCTCCCTATCCCTGGTGGCTCTTAGCACGCCTTCTCCTGTTACACCATGCAACCCTCGTTCCATCATCTACCTGATTAGGTCCTTCAAATATGTTATCCGCTGCTTTCCTTTGTCTCTTTTTCATCTATTCCTGTGCAACTGCTGACATTAAATAATTCACTAACTTTTACTTTATGTGCCCTGTCTTTTCAGGACGTAGGCGATCATGGCTTTCCATGTCTCTCTATCCCTGGTGGCTCTTAGCACGCCTTCTCCTGTTACATCATGCAACCCTCGTTCCATCATCCACCTGATTAGTTCCTTCAAATATGTTATCCGCTGCTTTCCTTTGTCTCTTTTTCATCTATTCCTGTGCAGCTGCAGACATTAAATGATTCACTAACTTTTACTTCTATGTGCCCTGGCCTTTCAGGACGTAGGCGATTATGGCTTTCCACGTCTCCCTATCCCTGGTGGCTCTTAGCACGCCTTCTCCTGTTACACCATGCAACCCTCGTTCCATCATCCACCTGATTAGGTCCTTCAAATATGTTATCCGCTGCTTTCCTTTGTCTCTTTTCATCTATTCCTTTGCAGCTGCAGACATTAAATGATTCACTAACTTTTACTTCTATGTAACCTGTCCTTTTAGGACGTAGGCGATCATGGCTTTCCACGTCTCCCTATCCCTGGTGGCTCTTAGCACGCCTTCTCCTGTTAAACCATGCAACCCTCGTTCCATCATCTACCTGATTAGGTCCTTCAAATATGTTATCCGCTGCTTTCCTTTGTCTCTTTTTCATCTATTCCTGTGCAACTGCAGACATTAAATAATTCTCTAACTTTTACTTTATGTGCCCTGTCTTTTCAGGACGTAGGCGATCATGGCTTTCCATGTCTCTCTATCCCTGGTGGCTCTTAGCACGCCTTCTCCTGTTACACCATGCAACCGTCGTTCCATCATCCACCTGATTAGTTCCTTCAAATATGTTATCCGCTGCTTTCCTTTGTCTCTTTTCATCTATTCCTGTGCAGCTGCAGACATTAAATGATTCACTAACTTTTACTTCTGTGCGCCCTGGCCTTTCAGGACGTAGGCGATCATGGCTTTCCACGTCTCCCTATCCCTGGTGGCTCTTAGCACGCCTTCTCCTGTTACACCTCGCAACCCTTGTTCCATCATTCACCTGATCAGGTCCTTCAAATATGTTATCCGCTGATTTTCCCTGTCTCTTTTTGCCTCTATCTAGATTGTTAGTATCAGGTTCTCGAAGCTCTCCTTTCTCAGTGCATATCTCACGAATTTCTGTTCCTGACACTTAATATTGATTTCCTTTTCGTTTCCAACCATTCCAACACCTCACCATTTCTCACGTGCCTGATTCATAATATCCGCAGCATCCTTCTGTAGAACCGTATATCAGTTGCTTCAGTCCTTTCCCTCATCCTTGATGACATTATCCAGCATTTAGCGCCACATTGAAGAACAGACATCTTGTAGCAATCCATTATTCTCTTTTTTGTTGCTCCCAAAGTTTTTCTCAGTTTTTGAAATGCATTTTTGGCTATGCCAATTCACCTTCGGAGCTCAGTGTCTCACTTACCTTTATCTATTAGAATATATTCTAGGTATTTAAATTTGTGTATCTGCTTGATATCCATCCAAAAAAAATATATTCAAATTGGAACCAACTGTCAAAATATCGAAGTTCTTCTCAAAATTATAAGGACTTTAAAATATATTTTTATTGAAGCACTAAAGTGAACGGTTGCCGATTCAGATAACTGAAATAGATTTAAGAATTTCGACGATTTAATTCGTGGTATAACCGTGTAAAAAGACATATTTTTGCTTATAAGTAATTAAAATTTAGAGTTTCAGACGGTGAATAATTTGAAGATGCAGCCCATTCCAACCATCAAAGTATTTATAGAAAATATAATTACTTCAAAATATTTTTTCAATGATTCACCACGAAAAACAGCTATCAACAGAAGAAACTTAATCTTCTTCTTCATCTTCTTTTTCATCATCATCTTCTATGTGCCCTGTCTTTTCAGGATGTAAGCGAACATGGCTTTCCACATCTCCCTATCCCTGGTTCCATCATCCACCTGATTAGGTCTTTCAAATATGCTATCGGTTGCTTTCCCCTGTCTCATTTTCCCTCGCTTTGGCCTGTTAATATCAGGCTCTCCAAGCCCTCCTGCCTAATTGCATGTTCCAGTAATTTCAGCTGTCTCTTTCTGATGCTCAGTATTAATTTCCTTTTCGTTTCCATCATTTCCAAAACCTCATCATTGCTCACATGCTCGATCCATGATATTCGCAGCATCCTTCTGTAGAACCACATTTCAGTTTCTTCATGTTTTCCCTTAATCTTTGATGAAATTGTCAAGCATTCACTGCCATATTGAAGCACTGACAACACATAGCAATCCAGTACTCTCTTCTTTGTTTCTAGTGAAATTCTCCCGTTTCTTAATACTCTACTCAGCTCCAGGAATGCATCCTTGTGATTTTGGATCTCAGGAATATAAATGTATAGAAAATGCCGTGACCACAAAGTGAGGGGTCAGTTTATATATTGATTGTAATATGGAATTGATCCCTCAGATTATATCCAGTATGCTTAATTAGAACCACATTTCAGCTGCTTCAAGTTTTTCCTTCATCTTTGATGATATTGTCCAGCATTCACTGCCATATTGAAGAACTGACAACACATAGCAATCCAGTACTCTCTTCTTTGTTTTGTGCGAAATTGATCTGTTTCTTAATACTTTACTCAAATTCTGGAATGCTTCCTTCGCCATGCCAATTCGCCTTCGGATCTCAGTGTCGCACTTTCCGTCTTCTGTTGTAACACTTCCCAGGTATTTAAATTTTTGTACCTGCTTGATTTTAGTATCCCCGACCTGTATTTGGCATATTTGGTTGCCCTTTTTGCTTATGACCATGCATTCGGTTTCCTTGCAGCTTATTTGTAGTCCTTTCTTTTCACTCCTTTCAGCTACCTTATGTAAGAGGTCCTCTAATTTTCTTTCAGTGTCTGCTATCAGCACTGTATCATCTGCGTACCTTAATCACTGTTCTATAAATAGCATCAATAACAATTTAATACTTCGAATACCTGGGTTTGCCTACTTGATCACTATCTTAGGTGATAATTCTACTCCCTCAGCTTCTTTTCTCGCACTTCCCACCTGTGAAACTCACTTCCATATACTTGCTTTCCTGACGGGTACAACCTCCAGGAATTTAAATGCAATGTCAATTCCAATCTCTTATTCACTTAAATCTAACCCTTTCCACATCACCCGGTGTATCTTGTTCTTTTATTTTCTCTCCACCTTCGTAACTGTCTTTACTTCTGTCTTCACATCTTTCTCATGCCCTTTCTCATTCACCCCCTGTAGCTGGTTCGTCTTTGTTTTCACTCTCCTCCTGTATAAACTGTAACTCTCTTATGTAGCTCCCTTCATTTCAATGACGGTACCGCCTTGTTTGTGTTGAAATGATTAAATAAAAATTATCGGTCCTTACGTATTATCGGGAGGACCTTGAACAATTGGTTTGCCGACAGTCGTTTGCTGTTCGTAACTGCCGTCCGTTTCTTCTACTGTTGGGCCAAGGACTTGACCTCAATCAAATGGTGCGAAGAACAACTGGACATGGCCGATAAGACTACAATTGACTGGAATTCGTATATGCGAGAAGCACTGTGGCACTGCACGTCACCATTTGGAGTCGTATTTGGCCGAATTCATGTGGCGGAAGCATGTTGCCTGTACTGATGTCTTTGAGTCACTTTTGGAAGCAATTGCGACGTTCTGGCCTCCGGAATTACAAATGTAATGTTATTTTATTGTTTTAACCGTTTCAATAAATAATTTACTTTAATTTTTGAGTCGTTTTTTAAAGGTCCTCCCGATAATACGTAAGCACCAAATTATCTTTAGCATCAAAATAGACGTATTTGCATTTTCGGACTGTCGTCCTCATGTTTATTGTTTTATTCACGAAGTTTTGGCAGTTGTACGTTCCGACCTTTGTCAGGTGATTGGAATTTTGAACTGAACTTTCTTAGCTATTCAATTTATCTTAAATCTCAAAGTGTTTTGTTTACAACCCCTGAAGCTAGGCACTGAACATACCACTCTTTGGATCAAAGCCAGTCAGGTGAGTGTCATACGTGATACACGCTTTGGGCAATTATGTTTCGAAAGAGTTGTGATTGCCTGGGCAGAAGACTATCCTGTAGTAGCTTTCCATTGGTTTCTGCGGTAGACTGGTTGCAAGCCAAGACTATAGAACCCAATCTGTCCTATTATTTAACCCATAACTGGAGGGAAGAGATTGAAAAATACCTTCCCCAAGTGTACAAGTGCGTAAGTGAATGCAAGGAATTCAACTGGAATTCGAACTAGGCACCCCGATATGTTGTTCCGAGTCGATATCCACTGCACCACAACGCAATGGATCCAATAAACGCTTTTATCTACTGGTCATATGTCCCTAAAGACTTATTTACATCAAGTCTACTGAGAAAACTAAGAATTTCCTTCACACCCCCAGAGAAATTACTTTAACGAGGTGTACCAGAAGAAACCGAAAAAAGTAGATCTACCTTGCAAGATCCAATGATGCCTCCTAAACTAAAGCAAATAACCGCTAAATGATCATTAAACATCAACATTAGTGATATAAAAGCACCCCACACAGACTGCAAACCTCTAATCAACCAAATGGCAAGAGATGTGGAACTCCTTCAAAAATACCAAACTCTACAAAATTAAACCCATCCTCAAAGAATGGATAGAAGTTAAAATCTCCAATAGGAACATGTCAAGAAGAGATGAATTAGTAATGACTAGACTTCAAATAGGCCACACCGCTGACACCCATTCACACCTCAGTCTATCCATATCTATCTATCTATCTATCTATCTATCTATCTATCTATCTCTGAGCCTGTTCATATCTATCTATCTATCTATCTATCTATCTATCTATCTATCTATCTATCTATCTATCTATCTATCTATCTATCTCAGTCTGTTCATATCTATCTATCATCTATCTATCTATCTATCTATCTATCTATCTCAGTCTTTTGATATCTATCTATCTATCTATCTATCTATCTCAGTCTGTTCATATCTATCTATCTATCTATCTATCTATCTATCTATCTATCTCAGTCTGTTCATATCTATCTATTTCTATCTATCTATCTATCTATCTAGTCTGTTCTATCTATCTATCTATCTATCTATCTATCTATCTATCTCTGATCCTGTTCTATATCTATCTATCTATCTATCTATCTATCTATCTATCTCAGTATGTCATATCTATCTATCTATCTATCTATCTATCTATCTATCTGTGTCCTGTTGCCATGTTCATATCTATCTATCTATCTATCTATCTATCTATCTATCTATCTATCTATCTTTTTAGAATTTCTAAAAGCAACAAAATTATATAACAAAATATAGTTGCAAAAGAAGATAGCATATAACCATCACACATCACATCACAACACCTCTACTTATATCTCGACAGCAATACTCCCAAAAGATCAACAAGCAGTAAACAAAAACCAAACAAATTCTTCAGCATTAAATGACCCAAAAGGGTAGATATGCTGGTAAAACAAACAACTAAACTAATCTATCTATCTATCTATCTATCTATCTATCTATCTATCTATCTATCTATCTATCTATCTATCTGTGTCTTTTCATTATCTATCTATCTATCTATCTATCTATCTATCTATCTATCTCTGAGCCTGTTCATATCTATCTATCTATCTATCTATCTATCTATCTTTTAGAATTTCTAAAAGCAACAAAATTATATAACAAAATATAGTTGCAAAAGAAGATAGCATATAACCATCACACATCACATCACAACACCTCTACTTATATCTCGACAGCAATACTCACAAAAGATCAACAAGCAGTAAACAAAAACCAAACAAATTCTTCAGCATTAAATGACCAAAAAGGGTAGATATGCTGGTAAAACAAACAACTAAAATAATAAGCTAGTATCCTAATAATCGAAGAAGCTTACAAAATTTCTATCAAGCTAGCCGAGCTTGAATACGAGGGACTTGAGTTAGGAGGTCCGCCTGTTTTGTCATCATTTCTAGCGACATTATTTCTTGTCTATATTTCTGAGTAAGGAAGTATTTACTGTAGTTAAATTATTCTGACTATTGTCCTTATTCTAGAGTTGTTTGTTTAAGGACACATGGTCCAGTGGATACAGAAATATTAGTTTCCGTGAATTGATCCAAAGAGTTGTAAGTTCATGCTACAGCAGTGGTGAACAAGTAACTTACCGGGTTAGAGGGAGATAATTTATGAAATTCAAAAGAAGCACTACTACGCAAGGAATGAGAATGATGTAGCCCAGTGATTGTAATAAAGAGTTCGATTCGAAATTCCTAGCACCTGAAGAAGGCTGGAGCGTAAAACGGCCGAAACGTCGTACAAATTGCAACATAAATAAGGACAATGGTTCGAATAATTTAAATACTGACATTCTTTCTATTTAGCCTTTGGGGACAAATACCCAGGTTTTTATTTTATTTTATTTTTTTTTTTTTTTGATAGTTAAACGTACCCTGGGTGCGGAAGTAGAGATTGTCTATGTCGATGTGGGGGATGGCTGGTCGTAGTCATTATTGGAATCAAAATTGGTTTGTTTCGGATCGTTGAGTTTTATGGGTTTAACGTTAAAGCAAGGAACTGTCTCATTTTTCCTTGTTTAGAGCTGTTCTTGATGGATTCACGCGTTTAATAATAATGGGGGTGTAGAACTTTACCTGGACACTAAAATATACAGGAAGAAGGGAGGTAGTGGGTTTGGTGTCGTCGATAGATATCGAGTCGATCACACTGGGAGGTAGGTGTGGACAATACGTAGGCAATACGTGGCCTTCTACTCAGGTAGCTAGCTACCATGATATAATATTTGTAAGGAGGGTTGATCTAGATTTGCTAAATTGTCTGAAGTTCCACTTGTTAAGTTAATCGAACCATAGGCCTTGAATAACAGGATACTGGAAATTGAATTTGTCTTTACAGAACAAGCAAGTGTTTCGGCAACAGTTAATTAAACTAGTGCAGCGGAAACGTGTAAAGGTGGTTATTAATCTTGGGCGCCACCAGCTGCGGATTATCTCAGCAACACTTTGAGCTTCGTTTACTGATTCAGAACGTGATATCTCTCAATGACATAGCCTTTAGGAGATTCTGTGCGTATTTCCCGACTAACATCGACGTGACTTAAGTATGGAAGAAACGGCTTCAAACGCCTTCTACCGTTGTCTTTAGGTGTGCTCTTTTCTTGGAGTTAATGGCTCGTAATAATTCCGAAAATCTTGTGTCTATCGAGCTCGCATACTCGTGTGATAATATGAAGTCCCTGTATTGTCTGGTGACATGGGTAGTGTTTCTCACGTTGCTAGCCGTAGCAAGAATGGTGATTTGAACGTCGCGAATGAAGGAAATCTTGAAGTGTTTATCTAATTGGATTCTTTAAACATCAGCGGTCTGTATGAAGAATAGATCTGATAGAAAGCGTTGGATATCGACAGATTTCAGAATAATTAGCGATTCTACTTCGTGTGAATAGGGCTAGCTTTGATTTTGAGTTTCCTTTGTCACAACAGGGCGGTCTTCTGTGAACCAAAACGTGGTTAAGATAGAAGCATTTTGTTTATGTAGATAATGTGATTAACCCATTTTAAACCAGTGTCCTCATTTGAGGACAGCATAAAAAACTGTAAAAAATAATGGGTATAAATCATTATATAAAACCATTATTATATATAGGTAGTAAGGACATATTGATTCATCAATTTATGAAAAAAAAATTGCTCAAAAATTTAATTTAAAACACAGGAAACATTCACAGTAAATTTCACAAAAATACACTTCCATAAACCTACTTAGATGCTTACCAATATTTTCTTGTATTTTGATCTCCATATGCTGCTATTGAACGACTTGTGTGAATAAGAGTTCATTTATATCCTGTTTGTCTTATTTCTTTAAAAAAAAATTACATTTATAGGATATATAGCAATATAAAATTTGCTGTCCTCAAATGAGGACACTGGGTTGAAGTATAGGTTAAGCACATTTAAAAGATACTCTATGTCACTTGTAGAAATTTAAGCTCCGAACATAACGTGTTTGAGACAGCTAATATGATGTAATGTCAAGGCATGGTCTTAAACATGCTTTGCACTGTCTGGGAGAAGCAAGCCTTTTTTTAATTAAAATAAAGGATTTTTGAATGTTTCAGTGTGTTTGTAATCTTATTTTATGCTGCGGTACTTGAAATCAGGTCAAAAATTAAAAAATTAAAAACTTAGGTTAAAATTGGTGATTCTGATCCTGGGTCCGGCATTCATTTTGTTATGATCCACGTCGAGATGTCCAACCTCCCCAGTTTGTTTTTGGTCTCTTTTTTATTTTGACTGGGTCATTCATTTGTTTTCCAATTGTTTTATTTATTTTATGTTTTCCGCCACGTTAGTAAGTGTTCTTCTTGATTCTGCCACTCAGTCGAATACAGTGGCTACTCCGTAATTTGGTAAAGTGTAAGGTTGTATTGAGCGAGAGTCTAGACTCAAGGGAGTCTGTTTCACAAGATACACTGCTTGAGTGGGAATTACATTTTACCAGGGGTATACTAAAAGTTCGTTACAATATGCGCGATCTTATAAATGAAACATTGGACTGGTGGAATTTAGTAGTATAATTCATCTGAGCTTTCAACATGGAAATAGCGATACAGCAGTGGAAGACTTGCAGGTTCTCGTCAGTGTGAAAGTGGCGGCAAATTGAAAAACAATTCATTGTTTATTGAGACACGGGGACGCTTTTGTTTTCTCCTGCTTATATACATCAGCAATACTCCAATACTATATACAAGATATCTCCCAAATATAAACGTCATTTAAAATGGGAATATATAATATAATGTCCCTAATTGAACGAAAGTAATAAGCTTTATTTTGAAGAATTTTTAAGTCATCAGTGATTCTATGCTTAAATTTCTCTAGGCTTGTAGGAAGAGGCTTTATATATATATATATATATCTATATCGTGCGCTCATGGACCAGAGGTAGAATCGACGACTGACGCCACTTCGGTCGAGGTTCAATCCTGGGTTAGAAGCTATCGGAGTCTAACCGTAGTGATGAGCTGTGATACAGCGAAACAGATCTCTATGCAGATGACTATATATATATATATATATATATAAACATTTTATAAGCGAATTAACAAATTTTTAGTATGCACACTACCTATGTGACGACAATCGTCAAGTCAGTACGTCAGCCCCTTCGACAATAGTAGTCATAACACAGCTTCGTCTGCTGACATTATTTCTACTAGAAAATTACATCCATTCATAAGACAACATAA
Source organism: Ascarosepion bandense (assembly GCA_037127315.1). Lineage (NCBI taxonomy): Eukaryota > Metazoa > Mollusca > Cephalopoda > Sepiida > Sepiidae > Ascarosepion > Ascarosepion bandense. Next base: position 1,947,957 of record JBBBDQ010002134.1, on the reverse strand, counting down.
ATACGTGGTACTTTAGTATGTCATGCGTAACATGCTCCAGGGAGTCAGTGATTCTCAGTTGAAGTTTCTATATCGCCATCGTAAGCGAGGGATTAAAACATGTCCTTTCACAAAGCGCCATAGAAAAATACGTGGTGGCCAATTCAACAGCATATTTGGCAGGAACTGGACCAAGGAAAGGATGTCTGTTGTGTCACAGATGTTAAGCATGTCGAACTTTTGTGAAACTTTGAGAAATCTAAACTTATTTATAAATGAAACTTTGTCTGTGTGTTTATCCGTTACCTATAGACTCCGAAACGGCTGAACTGATTTTCTTGAAAATTTACACAGTTGTACTATAAGCGTCTGCGAGTGTGCTTAGTTAGGTTTTGTGTCGAGGTACCCCCGATAAATATCGAAAATCGATAATCGAAAAAATCGGGTAATAGAAGGAGTGGTCCGATTTTAATCAAAATTGATACTCATAGAAAAAACATAAGAAACGATATTCAGAAGTTTCAAGGTTGCAGTTCTCGACGAAAAAAAACAATTTGATATCGAAACCAGGAGATCAAGGTTGCAGTTATTAAAATAGTGCAGAAAATCGATAATATATATATATATATATATATAAGGCAAGATGTTTGTGTATGTGTCTGTTTATCTGCTTGTATGTCCGTATTTTTTCAACCTATTTATTTTAGTTTTTGCTTCGGGTTTGGCTCTAAGTAGGTATAATTGTAGTTCTTAGTCTCAGCCATGATACCATTTACTCAAAGGATTTATTTATCCTTTAAAATTCACTTGACTTACATCCATTCATTTTTCTTTCAGTCTACGGTTTCGCTTTAATTGGAAACAACTATTGCTTTTTAGTTTTTCATGCCAACGTCCAAAGAGTCTGAGCTCCAGGACCATGGATTAATTTTGAAGCTTTCATTACAATCGGGCAACGCCGGGCTATTTTGCTAGTATATGCAGGCTCATTAAAAATGTGTGACAAGGAACTGTCTTTCATTTTTTTGTAATCTTTCATGTGATATTATAAATTTTTCTTTTACTGCCATGAATTATATAAAATTGTCTAAGTGTTTTGCTTAACTGACGGTTTTCAGCTACACTATTAGCCATTATCGAGGATGGACTTTATATTACACGTAACAGAATGCATGTAGTTTTTTAAATATTTTCACCCCAAGCAAGGCGGTACTGTCATTGATGTGCAGAAGGCTACATAAGAGAGTTAAAGTTTTAGACATGAGGAGAGGGAAGACAAAGCCGAACCAGTTACAGGTGGTGAAAGAGAAAGGGCAAGAGAATGATGTGAACGCAGGAGTGAAGATGGTTGCGAAGGTAGATAGAAAGGAAAAGAAGAAATTAACAGTGTGATGTGGAAAGGGCTGGAATTAAATGGATAAGAGATGGGAATTGAATTTGTATTTAATTTCCTGGAGGTGGTAGCAGTCAGAAAAGCAAGTATATGGAAGGGGTGTTCCATAGACGAGAAGTTTTTTTTTTAATTGTTTCACCCAGAGCAAGGCATTCCACTGCCACTATTGCGCAGGGGGTCACATAGGGTCGGGGAAGTGATGGGAAAAGGATGGTTAGATATAGGAAATGTCAGAAGGAGGGTTACAGACAGATACCAAGAATGAGGGTTGGTTAGATGGTGAGGGTGTTTGAGAGAATAGATGCAAGTTTGTGTGTTAGGAGGTATCTATTGGCCTTACATTTAAACTCCTGGAGATTGTAGCTGTCGGGGAAGCAGGAATGTGGAAGGGAATTCCACAGACGTAAAAGGGTGGGACCTAATTGCTAATGTAGTATCTCGTGTAAATTCGTACCTAGGCGGCACCAATAACTTAAGTTCATCGGAGCAGAAGCCGTGAAAGTACTTATAGAAGTGGCACAGGGAAGCCACGACACGCCGGTGAGAGAGTAGTTGCAGCCGATCCGCCAAGTCAGGATCGATCATGTTACAGATTCTCCGTTGTATTTTGTCAAGAACCCCGAGGAGAGTAGCAGGGGCACCCGACCAAATGTGGCAGCAGTATTCAATACACAGGCGGATGGTAGATTTATATATGTGCAGGATAGATTCAGACGGGAAAAATTTCCGGGCCCTGCACAGAGAACCAACCTTCATAGCAGCGGACTTAGCAATGGATTCTATATAGTCGTTCCATTTGAGGTCCGCCGAGAGTGTAAGGTCAAAGAGTCGTAGTGTTTTACTCTCAGAGAAGCAAGCCTGTACCATGCTAATGGGAGGTAGGTGCGATTGTCTATGGTGGTTAATTGATAGCAGCTTTGTTTTAGAAGCATTGAAATTCACGAGCCACTTCCTACCCCAGTACACCACGGATTGGAGGTCCTTTTCAAGCTCGGCAGTGATGTTCGCTTTGTCGCCCACACCGGGTTTTTGATCGATGTGAGAGTAAATTGTGGTGTCATCGGCGTACATGCCTACTTGGGATCTTATGGCATCTGAGAGATCATTAATGTAGATCAGAAAGAGCGTGGGACCTAGGATAGAGCCTTGAGGGAGGCCAGCGTTCGTATGGTAGTTTTGGGAGGCATGTGCGTTTAATACCACCTTCAATGTGCGGTTAGAGAGGAATGACTGGATTAGATCAAGCAAATGCCCAGTTATACCATAGCTCCGCAGTTTGCATAAAAGGCCAGCATGCCAGACTCTGTCAAACGCTTTGAAAATATCCAAGGCAACGGTTAGTGCTTTGCCATTTTTGTCGAGAGTCTGGTATAGGTACTCGGTAATTGTCGTTAGCATATCAGAAGTAGACCTGGCGAACCGGAAACCGTACTGTTTGTCCGAGAGAAGCCTGTGGGCCGTGAGATGCTGAATCACCTCGGCGTTGATAATGGCTTCGAAAATTTTGCAAAAGATCGGAAGGAAGCTGATAGGGAGGTAATTAGCGGGGTCCGAGGTTTCGCCGGTATTCTTAAATATAGGAACTACAGAGGAGGACATCCAACAGGCAGGAAAGCAGGAAGCAGATAGGCAGATGTTGTAGAGTTTAGAGAGGACAGAGGAGTGTTCTGAAGGCACATTTCTTCAGGACTATGAGATTCCGTCACCACCACTCGCTTGGTGAGGGTCAAGTTTTGAGATTATCTTTGAGACCAGTGAGGGCGTAATGTTGACGTTATTCAGTTGAACCTTACTTCTAGGCGGGAAGTCGGGAGTAGGTACTCCTGACGAATCCAGTGTCGAATTGGTAGAGAATCTACGAGCAAAGCATTCAGCGTTGTGCGCAGAGGAGGTGAGGACCTCAAATTTATTGATTAGTGGGGGTATTGAAGTCTTACTCTTGTTGAGCACGTTTTTGCAGTGTCGCCAGTAATCTTTGGCGCCGAACTTAGAGGATGCTATGCGTTGCTTCATTCTGGCTGCAAACACCATCTTAGCTTCGTTTAGAATTTTTTTACACTTATTACGAGCTGAGGCGAAAAGGCACCTGTTTTGGTTCGACGAGTGGCTTCGATCGAGCCGAAAAAATGGTTCCGGTGGGCAATGGCGTCCTAGCAAGCGGGCTAGAACCAGGGAGACGAATTTGGTTTAAGCTGGACTTTCCGGCAGGGATGAAAGAATCGATGCCAGCCTTAACCCAAGACGAGACATCGAAGGCACAGTATTCGACAGGAAGACCGAAGACGTTGTTCCAGGGGATGTCACAGAGGAAGTCTCGGAACTAATCCCAGTCTGCTTTCTGGTAGCAGTCGGATATTCTGCTGGTCAAGGTTTCATGGGTAGAGTGAGAGTGGATTGAGACGTTGACGGAAACTACAGCGTGGTCAGAGTTTCCGAGAGGGCAGAGCTGCCTGGTAGTGCAAGATTCTGGGATGGAAAACAAGCAGAGGTCTAGTAAAGAGTCCCTTCCGTTCGGGTTATTGGATACGAGTGAGGAAGTCCACCATTTGCGTAAGAGCTTGGGTCATTGAAAAATTCATGGTGCGGATCCCAGCAAGTTTGGTGACTGAGTTTTCCAGCCACTTGGTGTGGTGGGCGTTAAAGTCACCAAACACAAATGTATGGGCAGATGAATGGGTAGAAATAGTCTTGTCGATATTAGCAGAGATGCTATCAAGTACCGAACAGTCAGAGGAGGCGGGGGAACGGTAGAGGAAGACGAGATAGCTAATCGAGCTTAGAAGTGAGAGACGGAAGCACATGAAAGAATGATCCAGGAATTCGAGACATGTTACCCTGGCTAGAGGGAGGTGTTCGCTGACATAAACACCAAGCCCATGCATATGGACATTGGAGTCCTTCCTGAAGAGGGGAAGGTAACCAGGAACGTAAAACTCAGAGGAGGGGATATAAGGGTCAAGGTTAATCTCACATATAGCTAAGATATCAGGTGAGTTAGTTTGGATGAATGATTCTACGCTGTTAAAATTAGCGCGGATATCACGTATGTTCGTGAAGGAGACGCAGATAGGTTTGGGCGTTTTCAGAGTAGCTGGTTTAGTTTTGCTATTTCGTTTGTTTGATTTCATGGTGGTTTTGTTAGTGAGAGATGAGGAGAGGTCTCTGGTAACTAATTGCAGCAAGTGAAGGATGAAGACTGGCGCAGCCTGCAGTATAATGTGACCTCGGGGTTGCCCACCGGAGGTTCATGCAGGGACGCCCGTCCATGCGCGAAATGGCACTACTGGAACCCCGATATTATTCAACTGTTGATCAGAGCGGCCTCTCAAGACGCTACGCAAGAGTTCGGGCTCCTAACTACTAGTCGGATGCAGCAACCAGGAAACTGCCAACCCGGTACCCTCAGAATGAAGAGGCGTTGCCACTATCCTCAATAACTGCAAAGAGCTTCCAGCCGAACTAATGCTAAGACCGAAGGAGAAGGAAAGGGAACATGGAAACCCCTTCCTAAACAAGAAACAAGGTGATCACCTCTGCTCCTGTTCAAAAGAAGGAGTGGAGTGTAAAACCGGGTGATAGTGGTCACTATCTACTCCAGCTGATGTAGTAGAATTGTCTCCTCCATTTGGTTGATCTAACTGTAAAAGGGTGGGACCTTGATGCTAGTCTGCTTGTGCAAGTAAGTTCTTGTGGAGGGGGTACCATTGACCTAAGTTCTTAGGAGAAGAAGCCATGAAAATATTTGTAGAAGAGGCGGAGGGAAGCCACATCTCGCGATCTATCACATTACAAATTCTCCTTTAGACCCTGAGAACACTGAGACAAAACGCAGGGACGACTGACCAGATATGAAAACAGCATTTCATGCACGGTAGGATGGTTGATTTGTCTAAGTGCAAGATAGATTCAGGCGGAAAAAAACATTCTGGCTCGACACAGTGACCCAACTTTCCTAACAATGGATTTAACTATTAATTCAATGTAACGGTTCCACTTGAGGTCGGAAGAAAGGATAAAGACGAGGAGGCGCAGAGTTTTGCTTTCAGGGAGACTTGCTTGGTTCATGAGAGGTGGATGGTTGACAGATAGGAATTTCGCTTTAGAAGCAATGACATTACGAGCCACTTCTTACGCCAGTCCACCAATAGAGTAGTTTATGTTTCATGTACCGAACGTTGGTAGAACGTTTTTAGCATGTTTGTAGTTGATGTTATTAGGTGTTGATTTTTTCTTTTTTTTAATTAATAATTCTTTCCTTATTTTTAGCCTCTTTTTGCATGTGGATGATGCATGTTGATGATGAAATAAAATTAGATAAAACTCTTAAGCATAATACCATATCTGTCATTTTAAAAGAAACCTGCATAAAAAAGATATTGCTGTCCAAATATATATAAATATATAAATTCAGTTAAGTAGGTGTAAGTTTGTGACCCTTGGTTTCACCCTCTTGCGATCGTCAGACAAACTAATTAATTTTTAAAAAATATTGGATATATGTAGGTCTGCGTATATTGGTGTATTTTTGTGGTGTATTTTTGTGTAAGTCGAATTAAAATTGAGAGAGAAATTTGTATTCGTGACGTCTTTCATACAAACGCAGATATAGATACACACTTGTACACCCACTGACGTACGCAGAGACACACACACGCAAACACACACGCGCCCTCCACGAGGCTATGTTAGCTCTGTCACTGGTATTGGGCGCTTTCAAATAAGTACCGTGCATATATAATATATAATTAATACAAAATATGCAACAAATTGCATATATATATATATATATATATATATGTGTGTGTGTGTGTGTGTGTGTGTGTGTGTGTGTGTGTGTGTGTGTGTTCATTTAGATCGCAAGAGCGTGAAATCCAGAATCACAAACTCACACATATCTAAATAAATTTGTTAGTTCTATCACCGATATTGAGCGCTTTCAAATAATATATAAATATATAATATATATAACAAATTGCATATACATTGCATATATATTGAATATATATATATATTTGCATACATGCACATTTCACATGTATATATATATATATATATATATTTATATTTATATACATACACATTTCACACACACACACACACATACACACACACACACACACACACATATATATATATATATATATATATATATATATAGATAGATAGATAGATAGATAGATAGATAGATAGATAAAAACTGATCTCAAAGAAGTAGCTTTAAAATGGCCAACAATAAATCGACAAACATTTAGTAAATAACAATTCAATGAATTCCCCCCCTAAACCCCGAATAACGCTTTTCAAAAGAATACCAACTAAAAACTGCGAGGGAAAAAACTGATGTCAATGTTGCCATCAACTTTGGCTTCAATTACCGACAAGTGTCAACAATTGCGGATTATTCTTTTCTATTTCGACTCCTGAAAAAATATCTTTTCATACTTAAATGTTTTTTTTTTATTTTTCTTTCTTGCATTATTTTATATTTGCGAAGAACAACCTACTTAATAAAAAAAAAAAATCAAATAGAAAATGGATTCAAACGCTGTAAAGGAAAAATACTGTCTGAAAAGAAACGATCCTGGAAATAATAAAAAAAAGACGTCCGTTTTAGAGATTAGAAAAGGTATTTCAATTTGTTTTTTAATTTACTATGAATATTGCCTATACTCATATTGGAGTATTTTTCTTCCACCCACGTCCATTGAACAGGTGTAGAGGCTCATCCCTTGTTCCCTGTTTAGGATGTGGTTTCCAGCCTTCTCTTTTCTAATCTTTTCACTCTTACGTAGCCCCCTGCACATCAGTGGCGTTACCGCCTTCCTCGAGGTGATATGATTAAAAAACAAATTGCAGAATACCACTCTCATTTGTATCCACATATTTTTAACACAGCCTATTCTATGTCCTACTGCAAGAAAACTGAATGAATGAACATCAGTAAAAAGAGCAACCCAAAATTCAAAATAGAGGTAGGGAATACTAAAATCAAGCTATTGACACTGTCAGCCTCTGCCTACACGTGGAGAGTACTGACACACGGGTTGCTCCGCCGAAGTCACGACTGGGCAAGATTAAACAGATATTTTGGCCTGGGCTATATGAACCGGAGAACCCACGTTAAAAAGAACTTGTGCCACATTTTGCTTTAGTGGGAGGGTAAAGAAATAAAGAATTTTCTCGTGGTAATTCATTTAATATTGTCAGCTCTCTGCCTTCGGACGGAGAGCATTAATCCAATCATGACTCTGCCGTAGGGAAGAGTCACGAATGGGCAAAATTAAACAGAAATTTTCGACTGGGCGATATGGCCCGGAAGACCCACGTTTGATAAGGCCTTGTGCCGCATTTTGCCCTAGTGGGAGTGCAAATTAATACCAGAATTCCGCGTATAACTGAATGCATGGTCATCAGCAAAAAGAGCAACTCAAAATTCCAAATACTGGTGGGGGATGTTAAAATCAAGCAAGTACAAAAATTTAAATACCTAGGAAGTGTTCTAACAGGAGTTGAAAAGTGCGGCACAGAGATCCGATGGCAAATTGGCATGGCAAAGGACGAGTTCCAGAAGCTGAGTAAAGTACTAAGACACAGGAAATAAAAGAAGAGAGTACTAGATTGTTATGTGATATCAGTTCTTCAATACGACAGTAAATGTTTGACAATATCGTCGAAGATGAAAGAAAAACTTGCAGCAGCGGAAATGTGGTTCTACAGAAGGATAATGCAGATATCATAGAACGAGCATGTGAGCAATGATGAGGTGTTGGAAAGAATGGCAACGAAAAAAATTAGTGAGCATCAGGAAGAGACAACTGAAGTTCCTATGACAGGCCAGATAGAAGGAAAAAGAGGCAGAGTAAGACAGCGGATAACATATTTGAAGAGCCTGAGCAGGTGGATGACGGAACGGGGGTTGCAAGGTGTAACAGGAGGAGCCACCAGAGATAGGGAGAGGTGGAAAGCCATGATCGCCTACGTCCTGAAAGAACCGGGCACATAGAAGAAGATGAAGAATGTCCTTACCTCCCCGACACTAAATTTCTTTACGTTGCACTTAAACTGCTGGGGATTGTAGCTATCAGGAAAGCAAGTACATGAAAAGGAGTTCCGCAGGAGGGAAGTGCGAGAAAAGAAACTGCTTTTTGAATGTTAGAAGTGTGAGACCTAATTGCCAATCTAGTCGCACGAGTAAATTCATGTGGATAAGGTACCAGGGAATAAAGATCCACAGCGTATAAGCTGTGAAAATGTTTGTTTATATATCCGCTGCTATGAAAGTTGGCTCTCTGTGCAGGGCCTGAAAATTATTTCCGCCTGAATCTATCCTGCACTTAAATCCACCATCCGCACGTGTTTTGAATACTGTTCCCCACATCTGGTCGGGTGGCCCTGCTATTCTCCTCGGGGTTCTTGACAAAATACAGCGAAGAATCTCTAATGTGATTGATACCGACTTGGCTGACCGCCTGCAGTCACTCTCTCACCAGCGTGACGTAGCTTCCCTGTGCCTCTTCTATAAATACTTTCACGGCTTCTGCTCTGATGAACTTAAATCACTGGTGCCCCCTGATGTGAATTTGCACGAGATACTAGATTGGCAACTAGGCCCCACCCTTTTACAGTGAAACCTTTGAAATGTAACCGCAGTTTCTACTCCAACAGCTTCTTTCCTCGCACTTCCCGCCTGTGGAATTCCCTACCGCATGCTTGCTTCCCCGACGGCTACAACCTCCAGGAGTTTAAATGTAGGGTCAATAGACACCTCCTAACACACTAACTCACACTCACTCTCTCCAACTCTCTCCCTGTGTACATCCTAACTCGTCTATCACCCTCCTTCTGACATTTCCTATAACCAATCGCTCTATGTAACCCCCTGCGCTATAGTGGCAGTGGGATGCTTGGGGTGACACGATTATATATATATATATATATATATATATATATATATATATATATATATATTCAGATACTTCAGTCCAAGGGAAAAAAGCAGGAAGGTAAATTCCAAAAACCCGATCCTAATTAATATTAAAAAAATTATTTTAATATTAAAAAATGATACAGGAAGAGAGCTCCATGTAATAAAATATTACAGAGCAAATATATATTAAAATATATATATATATATATATATATATATATATATTAATTCAGATACTTCAATCCAAGGGAAAAAAGCAGGAAGGTAAATTCCAAAAACCCGATCCTAATTAATATTAAAAAAATTATTTTAATATTAAAAAATGATACAGGAAGAGAGCTCCATGTAATAAAATATTACAGAGCAAATATATATTAAAATATATATATATATATATATATATATATATATATATATATATATATATATATATATATATATATATATATATATATATATATATATATATATATATATATATATATATATATATATATATATATATATATATATATATATATATATATATATATATATATATATATATATATATATATATATATATATATATATATATATATATATATATATATATATATATTATAGTTTAGAATATGTCCAAATTATTATTCACTACAAAGTGTACATTTTGTTTCAACATTGTAATGACAATGTCTCATCAGTTTCTGTGGAAAGGAATGGAAACTCTTTTATCTATAGTGAGGTGGAGGATAAGAGAATAAGCCTTGCAAATTGTCCGTTAGAATTTTGAGTGAAAAGAGGGAATAGGTAGGGGATAGATTTGATTAATGAACGTGTCGAAAATTTTGTAGACACATTTAACATTAAAAGATAATGTATAGCCTTTTATAGCTTAATGTCTGGTTTTCTTCGGGTTTAATAAAAGGGGAAATCAGGAAATGTGTATAGGGTGGGTAGGAGTAGGAATCGATGCGGTGAAGTGGGAATAGTAATTACCATTTTTTGAACTTCTCTATATTATTGAATTGTACGACTATACACTATTTTTTGTATTTAAACTTAGTTTTTATAATTAACAGTATAGTCCGCTGTTGCTCGGGTGTATTCAAAGCTTTAAAACTAATCGATGGTCCTGCAGCTCAGACTCTTTGGACGTTGGCACGAAAGACTAAAAAGCAATAGTTGTTTCCAGGTAAAGCAAAACCGTAGACTGAAAGAAAAATGAATGGATGTAAATCAAATTTTGATTTCCTGATATCGATATCAAATAAGATTTTTTCGTCAGAAACTTAATTTTGAAGGCTAAATAAGTCTTCTGAGTATTTAGTATCATGGCTGAGACTAAGAACTACAGTTATAACTACTTAGAGCCAAACCCGAAGAAAAATCTAAAATAAAAGGGCTGGAAAAGTACAGACATACAGGCAGATAAATAGACAAACACACAAACATCTTGCCTTTTATATATATATATATATATATATTATCAAATTTTTGCACTATTATAAGTGCAACCTTTAAACTTCTGAATATCGTTTCTTATGTCTTTGTCTATGAGTGTATCAGATTTGATTAAAATCGGACCACTCCTTCTATAACCCGATTTTTTCGATTATCGATTTTCGATATTTATCGGGGGTACCTCGACACAAAACCTAGCTAACAACACTCGCAGACGCTTAGAGTACAACAATTTCAAGAAAATTGGTTCAGCAGTTTCGGAGTCTATAAGTAACGGACTCACACACACACACACACACACACACAGACAAAGTTCCATTTATAAAGATTTAGATCTATTTTTGTATATTTAACCTTAATTTAAAATTTAGGAAATCACTTTTTCATAGAAACCTTTAAATTAGATCACAGTTTGCGATATGAAATAAGATAAAATTGATGTCAGAGCGTTTTTAATATTATAAAGGTTTATTGTTTCTAGGGAGCCTTTTGTAGTTTTTAGCATGATTGTAAGGTTAGTCCTTTAATGTGTTTGCAGTTTACTGTGGTTTCATGCTTTTGGCTTAATAGTATGTTGTTATTTATGTGTATAATGATTTCAATTTATTCTTGAAAACATGGTTCTTTTATTTATTTTTTTAGATGTTCTGGCGTGTTTTCCATTTAACTTTAGATATTTTACTTTCCTTTTTTAATTTCCATAAATATTTGAAAAGTGATGTCATATTTTGTTTTTCATTGTTATTGAAGGATTAGGGGTGATTGTAAAAGCGCCTTTTAAATATGTGTTTCCGATATAAATTTTAGCATCTTTAGGATTCTCCATGGATGAAATCGAACACATTAATATTTCTTTGTTCCTTATTTACTCGGATATATATCAAGCAAAAAAGGAGTAACAGTTTTAGAATTCCGAATACTCCGGCATTTATTCTTTTAAAAAAAGTGCTCAATACAACATATATCGTAGAGCATAATATAATTATAATTAATTTTGTTATGTATTTAAAATTAATCTAATTTATATTGCAACACGGAAATTTATATGTTTCGACATTTCACCTCATCAATTACAAAGATATTGGATTATACAGGGATGATGTCTTTATGGTAGTGAGGAATTCCACAAGTTTTAAAATAGAGAAAATTAGAAAGGTAATATATAGATAATTTAAAAACCGTAATTTGAAAGTGACTACTAATACAAATATTAAAAGTAAATTTCTTGATGTGACTACAGATTTAGAAAATAATATAGGCTAACCATATAAAAAAATACTTTATATATCCACCCAAAATCTAACCATCCTATATCCATTATTAAGAATGTACCCTCATTCATAGAATATAGAATTAGTAGAAAGTAACCCAATCGTGGCTCCGCCTAAGGGTAGAATCACGACTGGGCAAAATTAAACAAAATTCTTTGACTGGGCTATATGGCCCGGAAGACCCACATTTGAAAAGGCCTTGAGCTGCATTTTGCTCTAGTGGTAGGGCAAATAAATAACAGAATTCGGCATTTTCTCGCGGTAATATCATTGAAATTATCAGCACTCCGCATACGGGTGGTGAGTATTAACCCAGTCATAACTCCGCCGAAGGGTAGAGTCACGACTGGGCAAGATTAAACAGATATTTTTGATTGGGCTATATGGCCTGGAGAACTCATGTTAAAAAGAGCTTGTGTCATATTTTGCCTTAGTGGGAGGGTAAAGAATTAAAGAACTTTCTCGCGGTAATTTATTTCACACTGTTAGCTAATTACCTTCGGGCGGAGAGCATTAACCCAGTCGTGGCTCCGCCGAAGGGTAGAGTAACGACTGGGCAAAATTAGAGATATTTTTGGCTGGGCTATATCACCCGGAGAACCCACGTTAAAAAGGCCTTGTGCCACATTTTTCCCTAGTGGGGATAAATAAATACAGAATATCGCGTTTTCACAGAGAGTTAACCGGAGAATACGAGAGTCCAGAGAGAAATTAGCAGTCAGTATGCAGCAGTTCATAGTAGCTCTGTATTACGCCGTACCCGTTACCTTCCGATGCGGACATACTCAATATACTATGACTTCACCTCCAGAGACTTGTGCATATACTTTTTATTAAAGGGCATTCTGGGACAACTAATCTTCATTCAAGTTTTCTTATTCTATCTCAATTATTGGTCGTTGTTCATTTATTTGTGCGGACCCCATTCCTTGATACTACTAAATGAGAAAAAGTGTCATTCCTCAACATTGTTAATAATGTTCATCCAATGGTCTAATATCCTCATCCTTACTAATACTATCGCGAAGTTTATCATCGTTCTAATTCTATTGGTGAATTTCTCATCCTGGATAATTCTATCGCTGTGTTTCTCAACGTTGCTAATTTTATTGCTGTTTCTAATCATTTCAAATTCTATCACTATCTTTTTCATCTTGCTAACACTTTAGCTATATTTCTCATACTTGCTAATTCTATCGATTGCTAATACTATCGCTATGTTTCTCATCCTTAGAGAATTCTATTGGTATGTTTCACACTTTTGCGATCTCTACGTCACTCATCCTTGCTAAATCTATCACAATGTTTTCCATCCTTGATAATTATATAGCTCTTTCTACTTCTTGCTAATACACCATTCTCGGGATCCACAACACATGGACTTCTAATCTTCATTCAAGTCTGTATCCTTACGTTAATACACTTATTTTCTATCTCAATTACTGGTCGTTGTTTATTTATCTGTGCGGACCCCATTCTCGGGATCCACAACACCTGGACTACTAATCTTCATTCAAGTCTGTATCCTTATGTTAATACACTTATTTTCTATCTCAATTACTGGTCGTTGTTTATTTATCTGTGCGGACCCAATTCTCGGGATCCACAACACATGGACTACTAATCTTCATTCAAGTCTGTATCCTTATGTTAATACACTTATTTTCTATCTCAATTACTGGTCGTTGTTTATTTATCTGTGCGGACCCCATTCTCGGGATCCACAACACATGGACTACTAATCTTCATTCAAGTCTGTATCCTTACGTTAATACACTTATTTTCTATCTCAATAACTGGTCGTTGTTTATTTATCTGTGCGGACCCCATTCTCGGGATCCACAACACCTGGACTTCTAATCTTCATTCAAGTCTGTGTCCTTACGTTAATACACTTATTTTCTATGTCAATTACTGGTCGTTGTTCATTTATCTGTGCGGACCCCATTCTCGGGATCCACAACACCTGGACTACTAATCTTCATTCAAGTCTGTATCCTTACGTTAATACACTTATTTTCTATCTCAATTACTGGTCGTTGTTCATTTATCTGTGCGGACCCCATTCTCGGGAACCACAACACATGGACTTCTAATCTTCATTCAAGTCTGTGTCCTTACGTTAATACACTTATTTTCTATCTCAATTACTGGTCGTTGTTCATTTATCTGTGCGGACCCCATTCTCGGGAACCACAACACCTGGACTTCTAATATTCATTCAAGTCTGTGTCCTTACGTTAATACACTTATTTTCTATCTCAATTACTGGTCGTTGTTCATTTATCTGTGCGGACCCCATTCTCGGGATCCACAACACCTGGACTACTAATCTTCATTCAAGTCTGTATCCTTACGTTAATACACTTATTTTCTATCTCAATTACTGGTCGTTGTTCATTTATCTGGGCGGACCCCATTCTCGGGATCCACAACACCTGGACTACTAATCTTCATTCAAGTCTGTATCCTTACGTTAATACACTTATTTTCTATCTCAATTACTGGTCGTCGTTCATTTATCTGTGCGGACCCCATTCTCGGGATCCACAACACCTGGACTACTAATCCTCATTCAAGTCTGTATCCTTACGTTAATACACTTATTTTCTATCTCAATTACTGGTCGTTGTTTATTTATCTGTGCGGACCCCATTCTCGGGATCCACAACACCTGGACTACTAATCTTCATTCAAGTCTGTATCCTTACGTTAATACACTTATTTTCTATCTCAATTACTGGTCGTTGTTTATTTATCTGTGCGGACCCCATTCTCGGGATCCACAACACCTGGACTACTAATCCTCATTCAAGTCTGTATCCTTACGTTAATACACTTATTTTCTATCTCAATTACTGGTCGTTGTTTATTTATCTGTGCGGACCCCATTCTCGGGATCCACAACACCTGGACTACTAATCCTCATTCAAGTCTGTATCCTTACGTTAATACACTTATTTTCTATCTCAATTACTGGTCGTTGTTTATTTATTTGTGCAGACCCCATTCTCGGGAACCACAACACATGGGCTACTAATCTTCATTCAAGTCTGTGTCCTTACGTTAATACACTTATTTTCTATCTCAATTACTGGTCGTTGTTTATTTATTTGTGCGGACCCATTCTCGGGAACCACAACACATGGACTACTAATTCATTCAAGTCTGTGTCCTTACGTTAATACACTTATTTTCTATCTCACTACTGGTCGTTGTTCATTTATCTGTGCGGACCCCATTCGGATCCACAACACCTGACTAATCTTCATTCAAGTCTGTATCCTTACAAGCCAATACACTCATTTTCCTATCTCAATTACTGGTCGTTGTTTATTTATTTGTGCGGACCCCATTCTCGGGATCCACAACACCTGGACTACTAATCTTCATTCAAGTCTGTATCCTTACGTTAATACACTTATTTTCTATCTCACTACTGGTCGTTGTTTATTTATCTGTGCGGACCCCATTCTCGGGAACCACAACAATATGACTACCACCTTCATTCAAGTCTGTGTCCTTACGTTAATACACTTACTTTTCTATCTCACTACTGGTCGTTGTTCATTTATCTGTGGCGTGATCCCATTCTCGGGATCCACAACACCTGGACTACTACGGACCTTCATTCAAGTCTGTATCCTTACGTTAATACACTTATTTTCTATCTCAAATTACTGGTCGTTGTTTATTTATTTGTGCGGACCCTATCTCGGATCCACAACACCTGGACTACTAATCTTCATTCAAGTCTGTATCCTTACGTTAATACACTTATTTTCTATCTCAATTACTGGTCGTTGCTTATTTATTTGTGCGAATCCCATCTCCGGAACCACAAACACATGGACTACTAATCTTCATTCAAGTCTGTGTCCTTACGTTAATACACTACTTTGCGTCAATTACTGCTCGTTGTTCATTTATCTGTGCGGACCCCATTCTCGGGATCCACAACACCTGGACTAGCCATGTTAATTCATTCAAGTCTGTATCCTTACGTTAATACACTTATTTTCTATCTCAATTACTGGTCGTTGTTTATTTATTTTTGTGCGGACCCCATTCTCGGGATCCACAACACCTGGACTACTAATCTTCATTCAAGTCTGTATCCTTACGTTAATACACTTTTATTTCTTATCTCACTACTGGTCGTTGTTTATTTATTTGTGCGGACCCCATTCTCGGGAACCACAACACATGGACTACTAATCTTCATTCAAAGTCTGTGTCCTTACGTTAATACACTTATTTTCTATGTCAATTACTGGTCAAAACACATTTATCTGTGCGGACCCATTCTCGGGATCCACAACACCTGGACTACTAATCTTCATTCAAGTCTGTATCCTTACGTTAATACACTTATTTTCTATCTCAATTACTGGGTCGTTGTTTATTTATTGGTGCGTGACCCCATTTGATCCACAACACCTGGACTACTAATCTTCATTCAAGTCTGTATCCTTACGTTAATGCATACTTATTATCTCAATTACTGGTCGTTGTTTATTTATTTGTGTGGACCCCATTCGGAACCACAACACATGGACTACTAATTCATTCAAGTCTGTGTCCTTACGTTAATACACTTATTTTCTATGTCAATTACTGGTCGTTGTTCATTTATCTCGTGCGGACCCCATTTCCCGGGATCCACAACACCTGGACTACTAATCTTCATTCAAGTCTGTATCCTTACGTTAATACACTTATTTTCTATCTCAATTAATGGTCGTTGTTTATTTATTTGTGCGGACCCCATTCTCGGGATCCACAACACCTGGACTACTAATCTTCATTCAAGTCTGTATCCTTACGTTAATACACTTATTTTCTATGTCAATTACTGGTCGTTGTTCATTTATCTGTGCGGACCCCATTCTCGGGATCCACAACACCTGGACTACTAATCTTCATTCAAGTCTGTATCCTTACGTTAATACACTTATTTTCTATCTCAATTACTGGTCGTTGTTTATTTATTTGTGCGGACCCCATTCTCGGGATCCACAACACCTGGACTACTAATCTTCATTCAACTCTGTATCCTTACGTTAATACACTTATTTTCTATCTCAATTACTGGTCGTTGTTTATTTATCTGTGCGGACACCATTCTCGGGATCCACAACACCTGGACTACTAAACCTCATTCAAGTCTGTATCCTTACGTTAATACACTTATTTTCTATCTCAATTACTGGTCGTTGTTTATTTATTTGTGCGGACCCCATTCTCGGGAACCACAACACATGGACTACTAATCTTCATTCAAGTCTGTATCCTTACGTTAATACACTTATTTTCTATCTCAATTACTGGTCGTTGTTCATTTATCTGTGCGGACCCCATTCTCGGGATCCACAACACCTGGACTACTAATCTTCATTCAAGTCTGTATCCTTACGTTAATACACTTATTTTCTATCTCAATTACTGGTCGTTGTTTATTTATTTGTGCGGACCCCATTCTCGGGATCCACAACACCTGGACTACTAATCTTCATTCAAGTCTGTATCCTTACGTTAATACACTTATTTTCTATCTCAATTACTGGTCGTTGTTTATTTATCTGTGCGGACCCCATTCTCGGGAACCACAACACATGGACTACTAATCTTCATTCAAGTCTGTGTCCTTACGTTAATACACTTATTTTCTATCTCAATTACTGGTCGTTGTTTATTTATCTGTGCGGACCCCATTCTCGGGATCCACAACACCTGGACTACTAATCTTCATTCAAGTCTGTATCCTTACGTTAATACACTTATTTTCTATCTCAATTACTGGTCGTTGTTTATTTATTTGTGCGGACCCCATTCTCGGGATCCACAACACCTGGACTACTAATCTTCATTCAAGTCTGTATCCTTACGTTAATACACTTATTTTCTATCTCAATTACTGGTCGTAGTTTATTTATCTGTGCGGACCCCATTCTCGGGAACCACAACACATGGACTACTAATCTTCATTCAAGTCTGTGTCCTTACGTTAATACACTTATTTTCTATCTCAATTACTGGTCGTTGTTTATTTATCTGTGCGGACCCCATTCTCGGGATCCACAACACCTGGACTACTAATCTTCATTCAAGTCTGTATCCTTACGTTAATACACTTATTTTCTATCTCAATTACTGGTCGTTGTTCATTTATTTGTGCGGACCCCATTCTCGGGATCCACAACACATGGACTACTAATCTTCATTCAAGTCTGTATCCTTACGTTAATACACTTATTTTCTATCTCAATTACTGGTCGTTGTTTATTTATTTGTGCGGACCCCATTCTCGGGATCCACAACACCTGGACTACTAATCTTCATTCAAGTCTGTATCCTTACGTTAATACACTTATTTTCTATCTCAATTACTGGTCGTTGTTTATTTATCTGTGCGGACCCCATTCTCGGGATCCACAACACCTGGACTACTAATCTTCATTCAAGTCTGTATCCTTACGTTAATACACTTATTTTCTATCTCAATTACTGGTCGTTGTTCATTTATCTGTGCGGACCCCATTCTCGGGATCCACAACACCTGGACTACTAATCTTCATTCAAGTCTGTATCCTTACGTTAATACACTTATTTTCTATCTCAATTACTGGTCGTTGTTTATTTATTTGTGCGGACCCCATTCTCGGGATCCACAACACCTGGACTACTAATCTTCATTCAAGTCTGTATCCTTACGTTAATACACTTATTTTCTATCTCAATTACTGGTCGTTGTTTATTTATTTGTACGGACCCCATTCTCGGGAACCACAACACATGGACTACTAATCTTCATTCAAGTCTGTGTCCTTACGTTAATACACTTATTTTCTATGTCAATTACTGGTCGTTGTTCATTTATCTGTGCGGACCCCATTCTCGGGATCCACAACACCTGGACTACTAATCTTCATTCAAGTCTGTATCCTTACGTTAATACACTTATTTTCTATCTCAATTACTGGTCGTTGTTTATTTATTTGTGCGGACCCCATTCTCGGGATCCACAACACCTGGACTACTAATCTTCATTCAAGTCTGTATCCTTACGTTAATACACTTATTTTCTATCTCAATTACTGGTCGTTGTTTATTTATTTGTGCGGACCCCATTCTCGGGAACCACAACACATGGACTACTAATCTTCATTCAAGTCTGTGTCCTTACGTTAATACACTTATTTTCTATGTCAATTACTGGTCGTTGTTCATTTATCTGTGCGGACCCCATTCTCGGGATCCACAACACCTGGACTACTAATCTTCATTCAAGTCTGTATCCTTACGTTAATACACTTATTTTCTATCTCAATTACTGGTCGTTGTTTATTTATTTGTGCGGACCCCATTCTCGGGATCCACAACACCTGGACTACTAATCTTCATTCAAGTCTGTATCCTTACGTTAATACACTTATTTTCTATCTCAATTACTGGTCGTTGTTTATTTATCTGTGCGGACCCCATTCTCGGGAACCACAACACATGGACTACTAATCTTCATTCAAGTCTGTATCCTTACGTTAATACACTTATTTTCTATCTCAATTACTGGTCGTTGTTCATTTATTTGTGCGGATCCCATTCCCGGGAACCACAACACCTGGACTTCTAATCTTCATTCAAGTCTGTGTCCTTACGTTAATACACTTATTTTCTATCTCAATTACTGGTCGTTGTTCATTTATCTGTGCGGACCCCATTCTCGGGATCCACAACACCTGGACTACTAATCTTCATTCAAGTCTGTATCCTTACGTTAATACACTTATTTTCTATCTCAATTACTGGTCGTTGTTCATTTATCTGTGCGGACCCCATTCTCGGGATCCACAACACCTGGACTACTAATCCTCATTCAAATCTGTATCCTTACGTTAATACACTTATTTTCTATCTCAATTACTGGTCGTTGTTTATTTATCTGTGCGGACCCCATTCTCGGGATCCACAACACATGGACTACTAATCCTCATTCAAGTCTGTATCCTTACGTTAATACACTTATTTTCTATCTCAATTACTGGTCGTTGTTCATTTATTTGTGCGGACCCCATTCCCGGGTTCCACAACACCTGGACTACTAATCCTCATTCAAGTCTGTATTCTTACGTTAATACACTTATTTTCTATCTCAATTACTGGTCGTTGTTCATATATCTGTGCGGACCCCATTCTCGGGATCCACAACACATGGACTACTAATTTTCATTCAAGTCTGTATCCTTACGTTAATACACTTATTTTCTATCTCAATTACTGGTCGTTGTTCATTTATCTGTGCGGACCCCATTCTCGGGATCCACAACACATGGACTACTAATCTTCATTCAAGTCTGTATCCTTACGTTAATACACTTATTTTCTATCTCAATTACTGGTCGTTGTTTATTTATTTGTGCGGACCCCATTCTCGGGATCCACAACACCTGGACTTCTAATCTTCATTCAAGTCTGTGTTCTTTTGTTAATACACTTATTTTCTATCTCAATTACTGGTCGTTGTTTATTTATTTGTGCGGACCCCATTCTCGGGATCCACAACACCTGGACTACTAATCTTCATTCAAGTCTGTGTTCTTTTGTTAATACACTTATTTTCTATCTCAATTACTGGTCGTTGTTCATTTATATGTGCGGGCCCCTTTTCCGGGATCCAAAACACATTATTTTATGTTTTCGAAGAACAACCTACTTAAAGAAGGATCAAATAATTGTTGGGGCGCTCTGCACCTTTCTACGGAAATGGACTATTCGAATCACTATATAAAATAGTAGTGATTACACCCCGAGGACGGAAGTTGAGTAAGGAATCGAGTGAGCGAGTCAGTCGGGTATTTCCGGTATTGCACCGGAAGTGTTCTACTAGTCAATCTATCACGTCTCTACGACGAAAATGTTTACTAATTACCTTGTTCTGTATTCTACTAATCCTCACCTCTTGTAAATACTTCTCTTTCCTGTCAATACACCTACTTTTATACTATTACGTTGTTTTGTATTATTTCACATAATTCTGTTAACCGACGTAACAATAATATTCCCAAAAGAAACTGGATTCATAAGCTGTAAACGAAAAAATACTGGCTCGCAACAAACATTCATGAAAAAAGTCTTTTTTAAAGATGAGAAAAGGTAAATCAACTTTTCTTTTAATTCACTGCAGAATGTTTCTTGCAATAAGATTTAGAATTTCCGAAGACTTGTTTCATTTATAGCCACATTTATTAACACAATCTATTCAATGTTCTTACCTCCTGAATCTTATTTAGAGCCGTGAAAATATAGCGGCTATCTCTTATTTTTTATTCTTTTCTAGTAGTAGTAGGATACCGTTCTAATGAAGGGTAATTGTATACCGTGCAGGTTAACGGAATTTGGCCTTGTGGAAAGATAGCCACTATAATTCATAAAATGATTATAAAATCAAGAAAGGCGTTTTGAGTATAAAATAACATTTATATATACACATTTCAATTAATGGTTTTTACAATTAAAATAATACTTGAATATATGTCTAACGGAAGTTAGAATGTTCATGGAAAAGATAAAAAGTTTAGTAGTTTGATTAATGTTCATTTTGAAATTGCCGCTAATCAGTAAGTACTTTGAGAAATGTCTTTGAAGGGGTCAGTAGGTACTTATGAGACAGGGAGAAAGAAAGAGGTCAGCATAATAGCCGCTCGACTTAAGTCAAGAGGATATTAATTACACTCTTCTCCTCTCGTTTTCCCGTCTGTCTAATGATGCTTTTTCTCCGCTTTTTATATCTGCCTTTTAGATCAAACAGCTTGTTTTAGATTTTCATACTTGAATTTGATTCTGGGCTTCCCATTGGCTGATAAATAAAATTCGCTTAGGCTCACGAAATGGAAATTTGATATTTGATTAATTTTTATTTTTCAACCGGAACATCTGAGCGAATCTACCTGCGCGGAGATGATTTTTATTCATTCGCTTTCTGGTCAGCATAGAGCCAACATCCGGTTCATCGCTTTTGCTCGGTAGATATAACCACAAATATATTTGGAGAAAAATCAGAGGAAAGTCAAATCGAGACGGTGAGAATCAAGCTGCTAAGTCAATATCGATGACATTGAAGATCCACCCTTGGGATTTGTTTTTCGAGAACCCCGAGGTGAATAGCAGAAGCAACCGACCGGATATGACAACAGTATTCGATGAGAAGACTAAAGAACAAACGTCAGCAAACGAAAGTAATGGCGCTCGACAACCTTACTAAAATGAAAGATATTTTAAAGAGAACATATAGAAAACATTTTTTTAAAATTTACAATTAATATTGCCTATAGGCATATTGGAATGTGTCCATTACAAAAGAATTGCCGAAGTCTTCTCTCATTTATTGCAACATTTTAAAATTTACAATGCATATTGTCTATAGGCATGTTGGAATGTGTTCCTTAAAATAGAATTTCCGAAGTTATCTCTCATTTATGGCAACATTTTAAAATTTACAATGAATATTGTCTATAGGCATATTGGAATGTGTTCCTTAAAAAATAGAATTTCCGAAGTCTTCTCTCATTTATGGCAACATTTTAAAATTTACAATGAATATTGTCTATAGGCATATTGGAATGTGTTCCTTACAATAGAATTGCCGAAGTCTGCTCTCATTTATGGCAACATTTTAAAATTTACAATGAATATTGTCTATAGGCATGTTGGAATGTGTTCCTTACAATAGAATTGCCGAAGTTTTCTCTCATTTATGGCAACATTTTAAAATTTACAATGAATATTGTCTATAGGCATATTGGAATGTGTTCTTTACAATAGAATTGCCGAAGTCGCTCTCATTTATGGCAACATTTTAAAATTTACAATGAATATTGTCTATAGGCATATTGGAATGTGTTCCTTAAAATAGAATTTCCGAAGTCTTCTCTCATTTATGGCAACATTTTAAAATTTACAATGAATATTGTCTATAGGCATATTGGAATGTGTTCCTTACAATAGAATTGCCGAAGTCTGCTCTCATTTATGGCAACATTTTAAAATTTACAATGAATATTGTCTATAGGCATATTGGAATGTGTTCTTTACAATAGAATTGCCGAAGTCTTCTCTCATTTATGGCAACATTTTAAATTTTACAATGAATATTGTCTAAAGGTATATTGGAATGTGTTCCTTACAATAGAATTGCCGAAGTCTGCTCTCATTTATTGCAACATTTTAAATTTTACAATGAATATTGTCAAAAGGCATATTGGAATGTGTTCCTTACAATAGAATTGCCGAAGTCTGCTCTCGTTTATTGCAACATTTTAAATTTTACAATGAATGTTGTCAAAAGGCATATTGGAATGTGTCCATTACAAAAGAATTGCCGAAGTCTTCTCTCATTTATTGCAACATTTTAAAATTTACAATGAATATTGTATATAGGCATATTGGAATGTGTTCCTTAAAATAGAATTTCCGAAGTCTTCTCTCATTTATGGCAACATTTTAAAATTTACAATGAATATTGTCTATAGGCATATTGGAATGTGTTCCTTACAATAGAATTGCCGAAGTCTTCTCTCATTTATGGCAACATTTTAAAATTTATAATGAATATTGTCTATAGGCATATTGGAATGTGTTCCTTACAATAGAATTGCCGAAGTCTGCTCTCTTTCATGGCAACATTTTCAAATTTACAATGTATATTGTCTATAGGCATATTGGAATGTGTTCCTTATAATAGAATTGCCGAAATTTTCTCTCATTCATGGCGACATTTTAAAATTTACAATGAATATTGTCTATAGGCATATTGGAATGTGTTCCTTACAATAGAATTGCCGAAGTCTGCTCTCATTTATGGCAACATTTTAAAATTTACAATGAATATTGTCTATAGGCATATTGGAATGTGTTCCTTACAATAGAATTGCCGAAGTCTTCTCTCATTTATGGCAACATTTTAAATTTTACAATGAATATTGTCTATAGGCGTATTGGAATGTGTTCCTTACAATAGAATTGCCGAAGTCTTCTCTCATTTATGGCAACATTTTAAAATTTACAATGAATATTGTCTATAGGCTTATTGGAATGTGTTCCTTACAATAGAATTGCCGAAGTCTTCTCTCATTTATGGCAACAGTTTTCTTAGCTCAAGCGAATCTTAGTTCAATCTCCTTACCTCCTACACTAAATTTATTATAACAGAGTGATTCATCGAAGTATCTGAAATACATAGTATTTTATAATCCCACATACTGAAATTCTATCCTAGATTCATATCAGGGAACATCACAGCTATTATTCTAAATCAAAGAGTCCACTTTAGGTGAATTCTTAGAACACTTGCTAAAGAATTGGGCACTTGCAAAATAATATTAATAGAAAAAAAAAATCAATAGGATTTCATAAAAAACACATTGATGGTTTCTGTCCCAAGGAAGCACCGTAATTCTGGGACGAAGAAATATTTAAATTAAAAGAAAAATGAAGAAATGTTGAGCAACAAATTGTTTATATCTAGTTGAATAAATATCACACAGCAACATTATGTTTTGTTTTTTAATTATATTTATATATATATACTAGCAGTATAGCACGGCGTTGTTCGGGTGTAATGAAAACTTCAAAACTAATCCATGGTCCTGGAGCTCAGACACTTTAAACGCTTGCATAAAAGACTAAAAAGCAATTTGTTTCCAGTTAAAGAGAAACCGTAGACTGAAAGAAAAACGAATAGATATAAGCCAAATTTTGATTTCCTGGTATAGGTATCAAATAAATTTTTTGCGTCGTAAACTGAATTTTGAAGGCTAAATAAGTCCTCTGAGTAAATGGTATCATGGCTGAGACTAAGAACTACAATTATACCTATTTAGAGCCTAACCAGAAGCAAAAACTAAAATGAAAGGGTTAAAAAAACTACAGACATACAGGCAGATAAACAGACACACACACAAACATCTTGCCTTATATATATATATATATATATATATATTATCGATTTTCTGCAATATTGTAAGAACTGCAACCTTGAAACTTCTGAATATCGTTTCTTATGTCTTTGTCTATGAGTGTATCAAATTTGATTAAATTGGACCACTACTTCTATAACTGGATTTTTTTCGATTATCGATAGTTATCGGCGGTACCTCGACACAAAACCTAGCTAACAACACTCGCAGATGCTTATAGTCTAACTGTGTAAATTTTCAAAAAAATCGGTTCAGCCGTTTCGGAGTTTATAGGTAACGGACACACACACACACAGTCACATACAGACGCATACACACATACACACAGAGAAAGTTCCATTTATAAATAAGTTTAGATAGATTAGATTAAGATGAAGAGACAAGAATATGAGAGACTGAAAAAATTCAGTAGAAGCAACAAAGGATTGTTATGCAACGTCTGTTCGCTATTATGGCAGTATATAGGGGAGAACTTCTGAGACATGAAGGAGAGCATAAAAGCCATCTAAATGTGACTTCTACAGAAGGATGATGGGGATATTGCGGGACGAACATTTGGAGCAACGATGAGGTTTTGGAAACAAAAAGGAAACTAAAACTTAACATAAGGAAAAGATAACTAAAATTCCTGAGATATGTTATGAGAAAGTGGGGTTTGGAGAATTTGATACTTACAGGTTAGATGCAGGGAAAGAGAGTAAGATGAAATCAACCAGAATTTGTCACCAAAATTGTATTTCTTACGATGTGAACAAGTACACTGGATCGCACGCGTTACTTCTCACGAAGAGTAAAGGTAAGCGTCCGTATTTCTTCAAAATGCGTGTAACTGAAAAGGTAAGTGTTGAAGAAAAAGTAAAGGTTACTTTCTGTTAAATCTGATTTGTGGTTTTGAAGTCAAGAAAAGAGAATGGCAGAAACCCCACAAAAAAAATATATATATATCAAGAATGTATGAGCATTTAGTTCGACTTTTCAATAGCTGGAGCGAAGGTCACAAGCTTGTCTTGCTTTGAAAAGAAACGGATCGCAAAATATACAGTAACAATCAAAAACCCATCTATGCCTTTCCTGTATTTAAAAGAAGTCGGGAACTTAAAGCTTTGTCATGAATAAGACACTTCAGTCGGGAATGAAAAGATATCCCCTACCTAAAAAGTTGTTAGCATATCACTATCTTATTTTTTTCTTTAAATTTTCTCTCCTACGGATTTCCCTAATCCACTCTGAATCTATCTATCTATCTATCTATCTATCTATCTATCTATCTATCTATCTATCTATCTATCTAGACTCTTCATTATCTATCTATCTATCTATCTATCTATCTATCTATCTATATATTTCATAGACTCTTCATTATCTATCTATCTATCTATCTATCTATCTATCTATTTCAGACTCTTCATTATCTATCTATCTATCTATCTATCTATTTTAGACTCTTCATTATCTATCTATCTATCTATCTATCTATCTATCTATCTATCTATCTATCTCAGACTCTTCATTATCTATCTATCTATCTATCTATCTCAGACTCTTCATTATCTATCTATCTATCTATCTATCTATCTTCAGACTCTTCATTATCTATCTATCTATCTATCTATCTATCTCAGACTCTTCATTATCTATCTATCTATCTATCTATCTATCTATCTATCTATCTATCTCAGACTCTTCATTATCTATCTATCTATCTATCTATCTATCTATCTATCTATCTATCTATCTCTAGACTCTTCATTATCTATCTATCTATCTATCTATCTATCTATCTATCTATCTATCTCATCTTCAGACTATCTTCATTATCTATCTATCTATCTATCTATCTATCTATCTATCTATTCTCAGACTCTTCATTATCTATCTATCTATCTATCTATCTATCTATCTATTCTATCTATCTATACTCTCTCTATCTATATATCTATCTATCTTATCTATCTATCTATCTATCTATCTATCTATCTATCTATCACAGCCTGTTAATATCTATCTATCTATCTATCTATCTATCTATCTATCTATCTATCTATCTATCAATCTATATATCTATCTATCTGAAGGATTCAGGTTCAAATCTCCTCGAACAACGAAATCGTTTCTTTAAGAATTTTCAAACATTCAGGCCGGTCGACGAAAATAAAAAGGATTACTGCTGAATAAAAATACGGACCGTCTACTCAAATACGATTATCCACTAAAAATAAACATTGACGTTAGCTGAATGCAAATTCATTCGTAGTCGAGTGAATGAGACACGTCATATCAATTGTTGGGCTTACCCTAGACATGGGAGTCGCAAGTTCGAATCCTGCCGAAGGATGAATATTTTCCTAACATGATTTTTCGGATATTCATATCAGTAGATATATTAGGTTCTTACAAAATTAATGGACGCTTAAAGTGTATTATTTTGAAAATCCATTTTAATATAATATTCACGGTATATTTTTGGTGAATTTTGGTATCTATCTAAACTTAATTATAAATGGAACTTTGTCTGTGTGTGATGTGCGTGTGTTTGTGTGTCCGTTACCTATAAACTCCGAAACGGCTGAACTGATTTTCTTGAAAATTTACACAGTTGTCGTCTAAGCATCTGCGAGTATTGTTAGCTAGCTTTTGTGTCAAGGTACCGCCGATAAATATCGATAATCGAAAAAATCGTGTTATAGAAGAAGTGGTCGCATTTTAATGAAATTTGATACACTCATATACAAAAACATAAGAAAAGATATTCAGAAGATTCACGTTGCAATTCTTACATTAGTGCAGAAAATCGATTACATATATATATATATAAGGGAAGATGTTTGTGTGTGTGTCTGTTTATCTGCCTGTATGTCTGTATTTTTCCAGCCCTTTTATTTTATTTGTTGTTTCGGGCTTGGCTCTAAGTAGGTATAATTGTAGTTCTTAGTCTCAGCTATGATACCATTTACTCAGAGGACCTATATAGTCTTCAAAATTCAGTTTCTGACGAAAAAAACTGATTTGATATCGATACCAAGAAATCAAAATTTGACTTACATACATTCATTTTTCTTTCGGTCTACGGTTCCGCCTTAACTGGAAACAACTATTGCTTTTTAGTCTTTCGTGCCAACGTCTAAAGGGTTTGAGCTCCAGGACCATGGATTAGTTTTAAAGCTTTCATTACACCCGAGCAACGCCGGGCTATACTACTAGTTAATATTAAGTTCTAATGTAAATTTGAGGACGGAGTGATTCTCAAATATGTTTTTAAGTTAAGCAATTTGATTATTACATTTTGCTAAAATGAAAATGTCATTTATGTGTCTTATATATGTAGGGAGATAATTAGTGTCATTAAGTATTTCATTTTCTACGTGTGCTATATAATATTTAGAAAAGAGGGGACCTAAAGAAGATCCCATCGCGGTAACATCTATTTGAGTATAACTATTAAAGTGTCCTTAGTGGTGCAAGCTAATAAATTTGTTTTTTAAATAGTGGATTTAATATTGATTGATGGGAGAGTAGTATGATTATCACGGATAATGATGTCAACCGTTTCATGTACGGGAACATGTACGGCGAAGTACCAAAAAATGTGTTTGGATTTGGAGTTTGCCTATAAGTGGCCAAAAATGTTTAAGTGTCTCTTCCATCTTCTCTACCGTACCCTTGATTTTGTCAAGACTCTTTTAAAAGTATCTTCACATTTTTCTATGAATCTATTTGTTCTCCTGGTTATACGGAGCTTGTATTACAATTTGTTGTTATCATTGTAGTTTCTCTAGTATTCTATGTTACTGGTCCCATATAGTATTCATGACTTTGTTTGGCCTACTTAAAAGATTTTTGATAACTAGTATATGCGCTTATTTCTAAAGTATTCGTATTTTCGAATCCTTTTATGTTTATTATTTCAACCTCATCAGGGTATGAAGATTTCTCTTTTCATTTCATACGTGCTCAGCCATACCTGATTTTTTATTTTCTCTCGTGTTAAAGCTTTGAATCATTCCTGTAATCTTATCTTAAGAAGGCAGCATATTATATTATTATGTTTTAAAATTCGCTATGTGCGTTTTTTAAAATTCGCTATGTGTGTTTCCGAGCCGATATCCAATGCGCCACTGTGGCGCAGTGGATATCGGCTCGGAACGAGAAATCGGGGAACCGAGTTCGAATTCCAGTTGAATCCCTTTCATTCACTTACGCGCAAATACCCTTGGGAAAGGTATTAATCCGTCTCTTCCCTCCAGTTATGGGTTAAATAATAGGACAGATTGGGTTCTATAGTCTTGGTCGGCAACCAGTCTTCCGCAGAAACTAATGGCAACCTACTCCCGGATAATCTTCTGCCCAGTCAGTCATGTCTCTTTCGAGACAGGATCACCCAAGCGAGTATCGCGCATGGCACTTAACTGACTGACTGACTGATTGAGACATCAGGTTTCTATGTTCCAAACATTCATATACCTATGTCCTCAAGGGTATAAATCCCAGTGGATAAACGTTGGTTGAATTCAGTGACTTGACACAAAGATACTTAGATACAGAGCTGAACTGAAACTTAAAGATTTGATTTAAAGGGAGATAACTGATACTTAGATATTTGGAAGCAGCATGGTGCATGAAACTAGAACGATCAAATAGTTCTGGAAATACAACTGTCAAAAGGTCGTGAATATGAAAACATAGATGAGGACAACAGTCTGAACAATGTAAATAGTTAAATATTTACAATACCTCATCTCAGAAATATAGACAAATATTGAAGGTGAATATGGCGACAAAGATAAGGACAACAGTCCGAACAATGTAAATAGTGTAAATAATTACAATACCTCATCTCAGAGATATAGACAGATATTGAATGTGAATATGGCAACAAAGATGAAGACAACAGTCCAAATAGTGTAAATAATTAAAATACCTCATCTCAGAAATATAGACAATTATTAAAGGCGAATATAGCAACAAAGATGAGGACAACAGTCTGAACAGTGTAAATAGTGTAAATAATTACAATACTTCATCTTAGAAATATGAACAGATATTAAAGGCGGATAGAGCAACAAAGATGAGGACAACAGTCTAAACAATCTAAATAGTGTAAATAATTACAATACCTCATCTCAGAGATATAGACAGATATTGAATGTGAATATGGCCACAAAGATGAAGACAACAGTCCGAATAATATACATAGTGTAAATAATTACAATACCACAACTCAGAAATATAAACGGATATTGAATGTGAATATGGCAACAAAGATGAGGACAACAGTCTGAACAATGTAAATAGTGTAAATAATTACAATACCTCATCTCAGAAATATAGACAGATATCGAACGGGAATATGGCAACTAATATATTGTCAGCAGACAGAACAATGAAAACAGTGTAAATAATTACAATGTCTCATCTTAGAAACATACACAAATACTGAAGGTTAAGTTGGCAACAAATATGTTCGCATTAGTCCGAACCATGTAAATAGTGTAAATAATTACAATATCTCATGTAAATAGTGTAAATAATTACAATATCTCTTCACTGAAGTATACACAGATATTGAAGGTGAATTTGGCAACCAATAGGATGACAACAGTCCTAACAATGTAAATAGTTTAAATAATTAAAATACCTCGTCTCAGAAATCTAGACATATAATGACGGTGAATTCGGCAACAAAGATGAGGACAACAGTCCAAACAATGTAAATAGTGTAAATAATTACAATACCCCATTTCAGGAATATAAACTGATATTTAAGGTTAACATGGCAACAAAGTTGCGGACAATGGACCGAACAAATGTAAATAGTGTAAATAAGTAAAATAACTCATCCCAGAAATATAGACAGATATTAAAGAAGAATTTGGCAACAAATATGTTGTTAACAGTCCGAGCAATGTAAATAAGGTAAATAATTAAAATACCTATTCTCAGAATAATAGACAGATATTGAAAGGGAATATGGAAACAAAGATAAGAACAACAGTCTGAACAATGTAAATAGTGTAAATAATTAGAATACCTCATCTCAGAAATATAGACAGATATTGAAGGTGAAAATGGCAACAAAGATCAGGACAACAGTCAGAACAATGTAAATAATGTAAATAATTACCATGCCTCATCTCAGAAATATAGACAGATATTGAAAGGGAATATGGCAACAAAGATGAAGACAACAGTCCGAACAATGTAAATAGTGTAAATGATTACAATACCTCATCTCAAAAATATAAACAGATATTTAAGGTGAATATGGCAACAAAGATGTGAACAACAGCCCGAACAATGTAAATAATGTAAATAATTACAATACCTAACCTCAGAAATATAAACAGAAATGTTATCTCTTTTTTGTTCTACATAATTCACATTTAACCTATACTCCATTTTTTATCTGAAGAATAGATTTTTGTTTTTGTCCATTTTCGAATTTTAACTGATGACGATTTAACTGTCCATTTGACAAGGTTTCACAAGATCTTCGATATCCAGATCCATTTTTTTCCAAAATACGTAACCTAGCATCAATGATTTCCTATCCATCGTGAATGTGTTTGAATATTTTTGTTTCAAAGTCATGCTCTTCATACCTGAAACATTCGTCACGTAATGAAAATGACCTTTTCTTACCACCGAATATTTTTAATTCGTTTGTTTTTCCTTTTATACCACTCTTCAGATCTTCGTGCATTTTTAAAATATCGTCATTTTTCTGGGATTCACTCTTAATATTTGCTTTTGTTCTTCGATTTGCTGCAATGGTTGGCAAGCTTGCTCTATAACTGACTAGTCAGTTCGATCCTAGCTGGATGCCCCATATTTCGACATTGTCCCACGTCTCAGTTGCGCTTAAAAAATCACCTTTCTTATTTTATTCCATAGAATACTAGCAGTATAGCCCGGCGTTGCTCGGGTGTAATCAAAGCTTTAAAACTAATCCATGGTCCTGGAGCTCAGACTCAACCTCAAGAATATTCAAAATGATAACATAATTGCGACAATTTACCAATCGCATCTAATATATATATATATATATATATATATATATATATATATATATATATATATATATACTAGCAGTATAGCCCGGCGTTGCTCTGGTGTGACGAAAGCTTTAAAACTAATCCATGGTCCTGGAGCTCAAACCCTTTAGACGTTGGCACGAAAGACTAAAAAGCAATAGTTGTTTCCAGTTAAGACGGAACCGTAGACTGAAAGAAAAATGAATGGATGTAAGTCAAATTTTGATTTCCTGGTATCGATATCAAATAAGTTTTTTTTCGTCGTAAACTGAATTTTGCAGACTAAATAAGTCTTCTGAGTAAATGGTATCATGGCTGAGACTAAGAACTACAATTATATCTACTTAAAGCCAAATCCGGAGCAAAAACTGAAATAAAAGGGCTGAAGAAAATACAAACATACAGGCAGATAAACAGATATACACACAAACATCTTGCCTTATATATATATTATCGATTTTCTGCACTATTATAAGAACTGCAACCTTGAAACTTCTGAATATCGTTTCTTATGTCTTTGTCTATGAGTGTATCAGATTTGATTAAAATCGGATCACTCCTTCTATAACCCGATTTTTTCGATTATCGATATTTACCGGCGGTACCTCGACAAAAACCTTAGCTAAGAACACTCGCAGACGCTTATAGTACAAGTGTGTAAATTTTCAAAAAAATCGGTTCAGCCGTTTTGGAGTCTATAGGTAACGGACACACACACACAAAGTTCCATTTATAAATAAGTTTAGATTAGATATTTTATTTTTTCCTTAACTTTTATCGACGGTACATTCAGTTAAATCCCAAAATTTAGATATTAATATCGACAGACTGTCTCTATGTCATATTTCTTTAGATGGCAAATATATACTAGAGGTTCTTTCAAAAAAGAGGATGCGAAAGAATGGACCAGGGCGTGCCTTAGAACGACAAATTAAATTTATGAAATGAAAGTTGTCTTAGATATTGATAACACTCCTTAGGCAACACCAAATCTTCAGACTTGCCCCCTATAGTCCGATGTTGAATCCCATTGAAAAGGTTTGGTCAGTCATTTATGCTGACGTAAAAGAAGTAAGGCAGACTCAATTGTTGGGATTTTAAGAGGTGATGGCCAGGGATCTTTAACTGCTAAAGAATTCCGCCTCGGCAAGTTAGAAGCGATGATCTCCAAGGCAATTAATAATATTTTCCCTGAGATTTGCACTAACTTCATATCTGGAATATAGAGATTACTTCCCTCTGAACTTAACTTAGATAAGGTAATCTCTTAAATAAATTTCTAGGAACGTTTATATTTTTTTTATATCCCTTTTAAGTAAAAATAAAAGAATAAATATTAAATTTATTAGTATTATATTAATTCTCAATTTTAAGTTGATTAATCTAATTTGAAGTTGATTATTTTTCATTTTGAAGTTGTTTTCCAATTTGAAGTTGATTAATTCATTTGGGAGTTGATTAATTTTTTACCTGAAAATAAGTCCATTTTGAAGTTGAAAAGGCATAGAAATGAGTCGTCCGGTTTGTACTAAGATCAAAATGGGTTAGCCTAGGTCCGTTTTTATTTATTGCAAAAAGGTAAACATGTTCTAGTTTGTATTAAACCAAAATGTGTAAATATAATTTTGTACTACAAGGTAATGTTCAGAAAAATGCTTATTTGGTTTAAAAGAGATATATGCGGTTTGTAAATAAATAAAAGTGGTTATAAGTAGAGTTAATCATAAGATAAAATGATAGACATTAGTCCGTTTTGTAAAACAAAGACATAGATATGATCGGTAGTAAAAACAATATGTTAGATATCGCCCGCATTGTACAAAAGATATTAAGGCAGATACTGGTTAGATTTGCGTTATAGACAAAAGGTAGAATAAAGTTCAATAAATGTCTTGTCAACACTAGTTTCCAAAAGTTAGACATTGGTATTAAAAACAAGAATAAAGACGGAATTCCAAGGGTTGTAGATGTGGTTTCTGCTAATAAAAAGATAAGTTCGCATTGTACAAAAGACAAAGGAAAACAAGGGTTCTATCTTTACCAAATGCCTGTTAGATGTAAGCTGACTATGCCAGAGTTAAAGGAAGAAATAGGCATGATTTTTAGGGAAATTGCTGCGATTTATAGTGAAAACAAAAAAGCATTAATAGGCCCATATTGAACTACTGTATAACCCGGATATAAGAGACCCAAATATAAAAAACACCCGGATATAAGAGCGATTTTTCATGGTCCAGAATTAGAGCCTGTGGTAATAAAATAGACCAAACTTGGATATAAGAGAAACCCGGATATAAGATAACTTTTATCCGGTTCCGACAACACACTTATGTCAGGGTTACACGAGAAAAAAAATACGTGTCCGATATGTTCTAAAGAAAATTATTGGTCACTTTTTAAAAATGGAAGATGTGGGTCTAATTTCTTCGGAAAAAACAACAACCATTGGTCCTGTATTTTACAAGGGACGAAAAGAAAGATATGGGTTAAGACGAAATACAAAATGTCAGCCATTGGTCTGCATTTTACTCGAAACAAAATAGAAGATATTTTACGATAGAGATAAATTGTTAAAGACTGATTTGGCTTTCAGAAAAGTGAAAAAGATGGACATCGGTATTAGAAAGAGCAATAAATGTTAATAGATCTGAGAGAATTGATTTCCTGAATAATTATTTTAAAAGAAAAGATTCATAAAATTCAAAAGAAAACAGTACTGATTACTCGTTTAGTGGATGCCAAATGTTACCTTATAGGGAAAAGGCTAATATTAATTCTGAAAAGAGCGATACTAGCTACTGATTTGAGAAACTGAATAATTATTGCAATAGAAAAATGATCCCCCACTTTATGCCCAGTAGAGGTTTTAATTGCATTGAGCTATTATATTCAGTCAGTCAGTTAAGTGCCATACTTTGGGCGATTATGTCTCGAAAGAGACATGCCTGACTAGAAAGAAGATTATCCCGCAGTAGGTTGCCATTAATTTCTGCGGTAGACTTGTTGCCAGCCAAGGCTGTAGAATCCAATCTGTCCTTTTATTTAACCCATAACTGGTGGAAAGATATGCAAGGATAACACTACACACCCTATAAGAAAAGGTGAAACGTAGCTGTGAGTCAAGTAGTACGTTTAAATTCATGTGGCTGAGGTAACAAGAAAGAGAGGTCATTTTTCACAATTCGCATTTTCATTCTCTTTTCTACGTGCCGTATCTGTACATGGCTCTCCACATTTTACTCTTCTTTGAAATTTTTACAATACATTCATTAAACTCCCCAGGTAGGTAGTATACTGGTTTTTTTCTGGACATTACCTGAGTATCAAAATTTCCAAGCACTATTCTCCTCCAGCTGCCAGTTAAGTGTCATTCTTGATATACGCTTTGGCGATCATGACTCGAAAGAGACTGGGCAGAAGTTTTTTTCTCTAGTAGGTTGCAAACTCTTTCTGAAGTAAACCGGCTGCCATACAAGGCTAAAGAAGCCACTCTCTGAAGTGATTCACATTTAGAAAGGACAAAATCGTTCAGTATTCATTTCTTAACTCATGACTGCCAAAAGAACCCTTGCACAATGAAATGAGAATGGTAATTACCCAGTGATCATAATATAAAATAAAGGATTCTGTTGAAAATTCCTAACATCCCAAGAAGGCCGGAGCGTACAACGGCCGAAACTTCGTACAAATGGCGACAAAGATGAGGACAATAGTCCGAATAATGTAAATACTGTAAATACTACTTCATCTCAGAAATATAGATAAATAGAATGATCTATTATTAAACGTCATACAAAGGGCAACGAAGATGAGGACATTAGTCCGAATAATGTAAATACTGTAAATACTACCTCATCTCAGAAGTATAGAGAAATAGAATGATCTATTATTAAACGTCATACAAAGGGCAACAGAGATGAGGACATAATCCGAATAATGTAAATACTGTAAATACTACCTCATCTCAGAAGTATAGACAAATAGAATGATCTATTATTAAACGTCATACAAAGGGCAACAAAGATGAGGACAATAGTCCGAATCATGTAAATACTGTAAATAGTACTTCATCTCAAAAATATAGACAAATAGAATGATCTATTATTAAACGTCATACAAAGAGTAACAAAGATGAGGACAATAGTCCGAATAATGTAAATACTGTAAATACTACTTCGTCTCCGAAATATAGATAAATAGAATGATCTATTATTAAATGTCATACAAAGGGCAACGAAGATGAGGGCAATAGTCCGAATAATGTAAATACTGTAAATACTTCCTCATCTCAGAAATATAGACAAATACTTTTCTTAGTTGCTAAAGAAATTATTCTATTACTTAATATTTTGCTTGGCTTTTGGAAGGCACATTTCGCTATTTCAATGTATATTCAGTGTTGCACATTCCTGTGTTAAAACACTTCTCAGATATTTAAATTGTTGTACTTGTTTGATTTTGGTACCACCATTTTGCAAGTTGCAAGTTGAGTTGTTCTTTTTGCTAAAAAACACGCATTCTGTTCTTTTGCAATTGACGTCTCGTTCTTTATTCTCTTTCTCCTTCACTGACTTCATTAAGAGTTCTCGGGGTTTCTTCCCATTGTCCGCTGTATATATGTTTGATATTACGTAACATTTCTGTATATTTTTAATTTTTATTGCTCACGATTTCTTTTCTATTTCTCAAAACTCTGATTAGCTTTTCGAATGTGTAGGAATTAAATAAAAATCACTAAATAAAATAAAAAACAAAATAAAATAAAAGTACGAAATAAAATAAACTCCCAGGAGTCCTCTGATGACAGGAAAGACAATTGACGCATGCACAAAAAGAGAGGCCTCCTGGTGCCAAAAATAAACTCGATCTTTTTCTCTGTTGGACTCTGGATGGTAAAGACTTGCCAAACTGTTCGGGAAGGAATTTCCCCAACAAGAGGTCGTTAGAACCAAAAATAAAATCAGTGTCCAAACTGTATCTCTAGTGTCTCTGTATCTTTCCTTTTCTCTTTGCCCATTTATTTCAGCTGCTCAACAAGTTTTGGATGTTTAGGCGAAAGAACCAACCAAGCAGTAATAGCCATAACAAACCACAAATGCAACGGTAGCTATCCCAACATAACTTCCGATTTCAGTTTCCCACTTTCTTTCCCCTATAAAACCACTTAACAGATATTTAAATTGTTGTACTTGCTTGATTTTAGTAATTTTCAATTTGAAATTTGTATGTTGAACTGATCCTTTTTGCTAACGACAATGCATGGTGTTTTCTTGCAGCTGATGCTTAGTCCTTTCTTCGTGCTTTCCTTCATTAACTTCTGTAAGATTTCTTGTAGTTTCTTTCTTGTGTCTGCCTGATATTACGTAACAGTTCAGTAATATCTTCTTTGTTTCTAACGATCTCTTCTATTTCTCAAAACTTTGATTAGCATTTGGAATGCAACTGTGGCAATACAAACAGGACTTCGGATTTCAAAGTGCCAGTTTCTGTAACCTGTGAAAACCACTTGCCAGCTATTTAACCCTCTAGGGCCATTCGTATCATATTTGATACAGTATTTCCCTATAAGGAAACATTTGGTATTCATTGACTGAGCAGTCAGTACTGCTTTCATTTGAAATTTAAAAAATATTTCTCTTAAAAAATTTTCAGGAAAATATTTCTTTCAAGGCTTGTTTTCATACTGTATCAAATATGATACGAATGGTCCCTAGAGGGTTAATCTCAGTCTGTTTATCTATCTATCTATCTATTAACCCTCTAGGGTCATTCGTATCATATTTGATACAGTATTTCCCTATAAGGAAACATTTGGTATTTCCCTATAAGGAAACATTTGGTATTCATTGACTGAGCAGTCAGTACTGCTTTCATTTGAAATTTATAAAATATTCCTCTTAAAAAATTTTTCAGGAAAATATTTCTTCCAAGGCTTGTTTTCATACTGTATCAAATATGATACGAATGGCCCTAGAGGGTTAAATTACTATCATTGTTTGATTTTGGTATCCCCATTTTGTAATTTTGTAATTTGTATGTTGGGCTCATACCTTTTTGTTAACAACCATACTGCTAGGAAGGTTGGATCACCATGTCGAACCAGGAAGTTTTTTGTCCTCCTGAATCCATCTTGCATATATATATCAACCATCCGACCGTGCATAGAATACTGCTGTCATATATGGTCAGGCGCTTCAGCTGTTCATCTCAATGTTCTCGACAGGCTCCAAAGGAGAATCTGTAATGTGATTGGTCCCGACCAGGTAGCTCGACTCCAGACACTTTCTCACCGGCAGGATGTGGCAACCCTGTGTCTATTCTATTCTACAAATATTTTCATGGCTTCTGCTCCGACGAATTTAAGTCACTGCTGCCCCCACCACAAGAATTTACACGTGCAATCAGACTGGCAAAACAGTTCCACCTATTTACAGTTAGATCAACGAAATGCAGGCGACAATTCTACTTTACCAGCTTCTTTTTATCGCACTTCCCGCCAGTGGATCTCCTTCCATATACTTGCTTTCCTGACGGCTACAACCTCCAGGAATTTAAATGCAATGTCAATTCCTATCTCTAATCCACTTGACTCCAGTCATTTCTACATCGCCCACTATATCCTGTTCTTTTCCTTTCCCACTACCTTCGTAACTGTCATCACACTTGTGTTCCCATCCTTCTCTTGCCCTTTCTCTGACATCCCCTGTAACTGGTTCGTCTTCCTCTTCACTCTTCTCCTGTCTAAACTTTTACTCTTATGTGGCCCCCTACGCATCAGTGGCGGTACCACCTTGCTTGGAGCAATACGATTATAAAAGAAAAATACTTCCCGCCTGTGAAACTCCCTTTCGTATACTTGCTTTCCTGACGCCTATAACCTCCAGGAATTTAAATGCAATGTCAATACCCATCTCTTATCCACTTGACTCCAGTTCTTTCTACATCACCCTGTATATCTTGTTCTTTTCCTTTCTCTCTGCCTTTGCAACTGTCAGGAATTTAAATGCAATGTCAATACCCATCTCTTATCCACTTGACTCCAGTTCTTTCTACATCACCCTGTATATCTTGTTCTATCTTGTTCTTTTCCTTTCTCTCTGCCTTTGCAACTGTCAGGAATTTAAATGCAATGTCAATACCCATCTCTTATCCACTTGACTCCAGTTCTTTCTACATCACCCTGTATATCTTGTTCTTTTCCTTTCTCTCTGCCTTTGGAACTGTCAGGAATTTAAATGCAATGTCAATACCCATCTCTTATCCACTTGACTCCAGTTCTTTCTACATCACCCTGTATATCTTGTTCTTTTCCTTTCTCTCTGCCTTTGGAACTGTCAGGAATTTAAATGCAATGTCAATACCCATCTCTTATCCACTTGACTCCAGTTCTTTCTACATCACCCTGTATATCTTGTTCTTTTCCTTTCTCTCTGCCTTTGGAACTGTCAGGAATTTAAATGCAATGTCAATACCCATCTCTTATCCACTTGACTTTCCAGTTCTTTCTTTTAACATTTCAACCCTGTATTATCTTGTTCTTTTCCTTTCTCTCTGCCTTTGCAACTGTCAGGAATTTAAATGCAATGTCAATACCCATCTCTTAACCACTTGACTCCAGTTCTTTCTACATCACCCTGTATATCTTGTTCTATCTTGTTCTTTTCATTTCTCTCTGCCTTTGGAACTGTCAGGAATTTAAATGCAATGTCAATACCCATCTCTTATCCACTTGACTCCAGTTCTTTCTACATCACCCTGTATATCTTGTTCTATCTTGTTCTTTTCCTTTCTCTCTGCCTTTGCAACTGTCAGGAATTTAAATGCAGTGTCAATACCCATCTCTTATCCAGTTGACTCCAGTCCTTTCTACATCACCCTGTATATCTTGTTCTATCTTGTTCTTTTCCTTTCTCTCTGCCTTTGCAACTGTCAGGAATTTAAATGCAATGGCAATTCCCATCTCTTATCCACTTGACTCCAGTTCTTTCTACATCGCTCCGTATATCTTGTTCTTTTCCTTTCTCTGTGCATTCGCAACTGTCATCACACTTGTGTTCCCATCCTCCTCTTGCTCTTTCTCTGACATCCTCTGTAACTTGTACGTCTTTCCTTTCACTCTCCTCTTGTCTAAACTTTTGCTCCTATGTAACCTATACCCCTGCATATCACGTTGAATACACCGGTTCTCGTTCGATCACCGAAGTTAAGCAACGTTTAGCCTGGTCAGTACTTAGATGGATGACCGCTTGGGAATACCAGGCGCTGTAAGCGTTCGGTGACGGATGTGCGTTATGGGGCAGTGGATATCGGCTTGGAAAGAGAAATCGGTGAGCCGAGTTCGAATTCCAGTTGAGTACCCTGCATTCACTTAAGCACTTGGGAAAGGTATTAATCCATTTCCCTCCAGTTATGAGTTAAATAACAGGATGGGGCCTGGAGGCAACCCATTTCGTGTTGGTGTCACAATAAAAAACACCCTTGGTAGCCCTGGCGTAGCATCAAGTATTAAGCTATTTCACAAGATTATGAATTTCGCTACAAAAATTGCGCCAGGGTTCCAAATGCGCAGGGAATACTGGAGGGGTGTAGTGAGCTCTATCTCGGCCAATGGCCGCAAGACTATGACGACACCCCTGCACATCAGTGGCGGTACCGCCTTGCTTGGGGTGAAACGATTGTAAAATAAAAATTTTCTTGCAAATTATGCTTTCTTTTCACTTTCATTCACTAACATCATTAAAATTATTGTAGCTTCCTTCCTGTATTTGTTATATATACTTCTTGGATACTATGCAAATTCTCGATAATGTCTTCTTTGTTTCTAAAGATTTTTTCTATTACTTAATACTCTGCTTAGCTTTTGAAAGGCACCTTCGCTATCCAAATACTCATTCAGTGTCGCATATTCCGTTCTGTGTTATATATTTCATATATTTAAATATATGAAATATATATTGTTATATATTTCATATACTTAAATATATGAAATATATAACACAGGACGGAATGTGCTATTTTTAAATTGTTTTCCATATATTTAAATTGTTGTACTTGTTTGATTTTGGTACTTTTCCATATATTTAAATTCTTGTACTTGTAAAACAATTTAAATATATGGAAAATATGTGAGATACTGAACCACTTCGACGTTGATAATGGCTTCGAACACTTACCGAAAGATCGGAAGAAGGCTGATAGGGCGGTAATTTGCGGGGTCCAAGGGTTCTCCAGTGTTCTTAAATATAGGAACTACAGAGGAAGACTTCCAACAGGTAGGGAAGCAGGAAACAGATAGACAGAAGTTGTAGAGCTTAGAGAGGACAGAGGAGAGTTCAGGGGCACATTTCTTTAAGACTATGATTGGGATTCCGTCCCCTCCGCTCGCTTTGTGGGGGTCAAGTTTTGAGATTATGTTAGAAACTGGCGAGGGTGTAATGTGGACGTTATTCAGTTGAACCTCAGTTCTAGGTGGGAAGTCGGGTGTAGAAACTCCAGACGAATCCAGTCTCGAATTGCTCGAGAATCTGCGAGCAAAGCATTCAGCCTTGTCCACTGAGGAGGTGAGGACCTCAAATTCATTGATTAGTGAGGGTATTGAGGATTTGCTCTTGTTAAGCACGCTTTTACAGAGATGCTGGACTAGCTTTCCATATAGTTAAATTGTTGTACTTTTGAGTTTGGTATTTTTAACTTGGAATTTGGATTTTGAGTTTTTCAATTTGCTAATAACCATGCGTTATCTCTTCTTGAAAGGAATTATTATAGTCCCTTTTATGAGTCTGCGATCAACACTGGGACAGTCAGTCAGTTAAGTGCCACACTCTTGGGTGAATACATCTTAATAAGGCAGTAGATTTTCCCGGAGTACGTTTTCATTACTTTCTACTATTAATTTATGTGGTAGGTTGGATGCCAACCATGGCTACAGACCCCAATCTGTCTGACTATTTATCTCAAAGCTGGAGAGAAAAAGAGACGGATTGATAATTTTCCCAAAGTTATCTCTTCATCCTCTCTCTTAATTCTTCTCTTACCCACTTCCTGACACCCCCTATAAGCTGTCACTCTTTCTCATAACTTTCTGCCTATGTAACCGCCTGCTTGGGGCGATATGATTATTAAAAAAAAAAAAAAAATTAGGCCTAAATGATTGCAACCAAGTGAATGGAACGATTTCTTGTTCCGAGCCGATATCTACTTCATCACCAACCAAATTAGGGCCTCTTGAGGTGATGCAGTGGTTAACAAGCTTGTATCGCTACAACCATTGCAATAGTG
Organism: Ascarosepion bandense; assembly: GCA_037127315.1. Lineage (NCBI taxonomy): Eukaryota > Metazoa > Mollusca > Cephalopoda > Sepiida > Sepiidae > Ascarosepion > Ascarosepion bandense. The sequence goes on along the minus strand of JBBBDQ010002134.1, from coordinate 1,905,661 downwards.
TAGTGAGCTCGATCCTCACCAGCCAAATTAAATTTATCGAACCTCGTTTTGAATATTGCTTTCGTTTACCTTATCAAAATAATCTTTCATTTTTTTTTTTGAAAAATTGTTTTTCATTTTTCAAATTCTCTTTTCTTCATCTATTTTTTCGAATTGTCCTTTCATTTTTTGAAATTGTCTTTCCATTTATTAATTTTTTAAAATTTGTCCTTCTTTCTTTATTTTTTTGTAAATAGTCCTTGCTTCATTCATTTTTTCGAAATATTCTTACATTTTTTTCAAATTTTGCTTTCATTTATTTAAATTCTTTTTTTTCTCATTCTTACTTTTATTTATTTTAAAATTGTTTTTTCATCGTTTTTTAAATTCTCGTTCATTCATTCGTTTTTTCAAATCGCCTTCCTGCTTTCAGCTTTTCAAATTTAATTTTTCAAATTCTCTTTCCTTCTTTTATTATTCAAATTCTCATTCCTTCTTTCATTTTTCAAATTCTTTTTCCTTATTCATTTTTCAAATAGTCTCTATCTTTCATTTTTTTTAAATTCGCCTTCCTTCTTTCATTTTTTAAAATTCCCCCTTCCTTCTTGCTTGTTATTTTAAATTGTCCTTCCTTCTTTTAATTTTTCAAATTCTCTTTCCTTCTTTTATTTTTCAAATTCTCCTTCCTTCTTTATTTTTTCAAATTCTCTTTCTTCATTCATTTTTAAAATTGTCCTTCCTTCTTCCACTTTTAATTCACCTTCTTTCATTTTTCCAAATTGTTTTTCCTCATTCATTTTTCAAATTGTTTCTATCTTTTACTTTTTTTAATTCGCCTTCCTTCTTTCATTTTTTAAAAATTCTCTTTCCTTCTTGCTTGTTATTTTAAATTGTCCTTCCTTCTTTTAATTTTTCAAATTCTCTTTCCTTCTTTTATTTTTTCAAATTCTGTTTCTTCATTCATTTTTCAAATTGTCCTTCCTTCTTCCATTTTTAATTCACTTTCTTTCATTTTTTCAAATTGTCCTTTATCCTTTTAATTTTATTAAATTGTCCTTCCTTCTTTTCATTTTTCAAAATCACTTTCTTTCTTTCATACGTTTTAAATTTTCCTTTTTTCTTTTCATTTTTCAAAATCACTTTCTTTCTTTCTTATTTTCTCAAATTCTCCTTCCTTCTTTTGTAAATCCTTTTTCTCATTCATTTATCAAATTGTTCGTTCATCTTCCATTTATTAATTCACCTTCCTTCTTACATTTTTCAAATTCTATTTCTTTATTTAATTTTTTTTTTCAAATTTTCATTCCTACTTTCATTTTTTACTTTCGCTTTTCACTTATTTCCTCTTCCTTTTATGTTGATTTTGATTCAACTAGTCTCTTTGTAGACTTTATTTCTTCTGCCTTTTCTTAATCGCTTTTGGTTAATATTCCAATATGATTTTATTTCATCTGATATATACACCTTCCCACTTTCTTATTTGGGTTCTTAAATGTTTTTCTTCACTCTTTCTTTTGTACTTTTTGGGTCATTTTCTTTCACTAATCTAAGCTGTTCATGTTTCTTTCATTTGTTTCCTTTCCTCTTTCTTTTCTTATCTCCTTCATTATTCATACATAATTTCCGTTACTTTTTCTTTCACTCAGTTTTTCCTTCTTTCCAACCTCACAACATTTTCCTTCTTTTCCTCATTTTTTTTTTAATCATTTCACCCCGAGCAAGGCGGAAATGCCACTGATGTGCAGGGGGCTACATAAATGTAAAAAGATTGATTAGAAAAGAGTGAGGAGTACAAACTAGTTAGAAAGGAACAATAGAAAGCTGAGAAACCAGGTGCGATGACAGATACATAGGTGGAGAGAAAGGGAAGTTAATACGGGGGTGGGGAGAGAGCTAGAGTCTAGTAGTTAGTAGATGAGTATTGACTTTGCATTTAAATTTCTGGAGGTTGTAGCCGTCAGGAAAGCAAGAATACGGGGCGAGTTCCACAGGCGGGAAGTGCGAGAGAAGAAGCTGCAGGAGTAGAATTGTCGCCTGCATTTGGCTGACCTGACTGTGAATGGGTGGGAACCAGTTGCCAGTCTGGTTGCACGAGTAAACACCTGTTGAGGAGGCATCAGGGACTTAAGTTCGTCTGAGCAGAAGCCATGAAAGTATTTATAGAAGAGACAGAGGGAGGCCACATTTCGACGATCTTTTCGCTATTCCTTACTTTATTCATTGAGCATTTATTTTCTTACATTTTTCTTTTCTTTCTTCTTTTCTTTCATCTTCCCATACATCATCATGTCACCTTCCAGTTTTTCTTTCTTTCTTTCTTTCTTTCTCTTTTTTATTGATGCCTTTTTCTCTCTTTTTGATTCTTTCTTTCTTTCTTTCTTTCTTTCTTTCTTTCTTTCTTGTACTTTCCTTCTGTTCATTCTTTCTCTCCATTTATTCCTCGTTTTCTTTTCCTTTCTTTCTTTGTTTCTTTTTCTTTCTTTTTTTCTTTTTACTTTCTTTTCATTTTACCTTCTTTTTATCATATTGACTTTACATTTCTTCCGTCTTTCTTTCTTTTCCGTTTCTCATTTTCCTTTCTGGTACTTTCTTTCTTTCTTTCTTTCTTTTCATTTCTTTCCTTTATTTTGCTTTCTTTCTTTCTTTCTTTCTTTCTTTCTTTCTTTCTTTCTTTCTGTCTGTCTTTCTTTCTTTCTTTCTTCATTCATTCATTCTTTCTTCTCTTTCTGTTATTTATTTCTATTTCTTCATCCTTTTTTATTTCTTTCTGTCTTTCTTTCTTTCTTTCTTTCTTTCATGCAAGGTCTTATTTCTTTCTTTCTTTTTAATTTTGTTTTCTTTCATCTTGTCCTTGTTTCTTTCTTTCAATTTCTTTTGTTTTCTTTTGTTCCTTCTTTCTCTATGTATTTATTTTCTTTCTTTTCTTTCTTTCTTTCTTTCTTTCGTGCTTGCTTTCTTTCTTTCTTTCCCCCCCCCCCCTCTCGCTCGCCAGTCTCATTCTTTACCTTATTTTACTTTCTTTCTTTCTTTCTTTCTTTCTTTCTTTCTTTCTGTTTCTTTCTGTCTCTGTCTTTCTTTCATTTATTTCATTCATTTATTTCTTTTGTATTCTCTTTCTATTTATTTATTTCTATTTCTTCATTCATTTATTTCTTTCTTTCTTTCTTTCTTTCTTTCTATTTTGAAGTCTTATTTCCTTTCTTTCTTTTGTTTTGTTTTCTTTCTTGCTTGTTTCTTTCTTGTTTCTTCTTTCTTTCTTTCTTTTATTTCTTTCTTTCTATTAATTATTTGTTTTCTTTCTTTCTTTCTGTTCTTTCTTTTGTTTTCTTCGTCCTTCTTTCTTTCTTTCCTTCTGTTTGGGTAGTCTTCTTTTCCTTTTTACTTTCTTTTTAATTTTTATTTTCTTTCATCTTGTCCTTGTTTCTTTCTTTCATTCCTTTTCTTTTGTTTTCTTTTATTCTTTCTCTAGTTATTTATTTCTTTCTTTCTTTCTGTTCTTCTTTCTTTTCATTTCTTCATCCTTCTTTCTTTCTTTCTTTCTTTCTTTCTTTCTTTTGTTTCAAAACCCTTGATCTCATTCTTTACACACTTTATTTTTTACTTTCTTTCTTTCTTTCTTTCTGTTTCTTTCTGTCTGTCTTTCTTTCTTTCTTTCTGTCTGTCTTTCATTGTATTCTCTTTCTGTTATTTATTTCTATTTCTTCATCCTTTTTTATTTCTTTCTGTCTTTCTTTCTTTCTTTCTTTCTTTCTATTTTGGGGAGTCTTCCTTTTCCTTTTTACTTTCTTTTTAATTTTTATTTTTTCTTTCATCATGTCCTTGTTTCTTTCTTTCAATTTCTTCTTTTATTATTTCTCTATGTAATTATTTATTTTCTACTTTTTCTTTCTTTCTGTTCTTCTTTCTTTTCATTTCTTCATCCTTCTTTCTTTCTTTCTTTCTTTCTTTCTTTCTTTCTTTCTTTCGGCTTCGCCAGTCTCATTCTTTACACACTTTATTTTTACTTTCTTTCTGTCTGTCTTTCTTTCTTTCTGTCTGTCTTTCTTTCTTTCTTTCTGTAATTCATTCTTTCTTTGTATTCTCTTTCTGTTATTTATTTCTATTTCTTCATCCTTTTTTATTTCTTTCTGTCTTTCTTTCTTTCTTTCTTTCTTTTCCTTTTTACTTTCTTTTCATTTTCTTTTCTTTTTGTCATCGTAACTTGTTTCTTTTCTCTTCTTCTTTCTTTGTAATTTTTTCTTTCTTTTTTTCTTTCTTTCTTTCTTTCCACTTTCTTCTAATACTTCTTTATTTATGTTAAGCTTCCTATCTTTCTTCTATTTTCACATTTCTTTCTTTCATATTAAGAAATTAAAATACGGACACACACCCATACACACGAACACGCAGACATATCAATTTTCTTCTTCTTCTTCAGATACCGTGTCTGTTCAGGACGTAGGCGATCTTGGACTTCGACTTAGTTCTGTCTTTTGTCGCGCTCAAGATTCTTCGACTCTGTATCTCTCGCAAATCCCGTTCTGCCATCCGTTTGCTCACGTCTCCTTGTGAGTACTAAATTCTCCAGGCCCTCCTTATTTATTACATATCCCAGGAATCTGTTTTTTCTTTCTGTTAATTATGAGGTTTCTCCTCGTTTCCATTATCTCGTTTTTTAGTCACGTGCTCGGTCTATGGTATCCTCAGCATCCTTCTGTACACCACATTTCTGCTGCATCAACCCTCTCCTTCATCCTTGAGGAGATCGTTCAACATTCACTGTCATACAGATATCACAGAGCAATACAGAACTCTCTTTGAAACATATACTAACAAGCTGCATAGATCTTGAACAAATGCGATTAAGATACTATCAAGAAAACAATCTGAAAGACATCTTCGACAAAACTGACCCAAATGACCTTTTAGAATTTCTAAAAGCAACAAAATTATATAAGAAAATATATTTGCAAAAGGATAGCATATAACCATCACACATCAAATCATAACACATCTACTTATATCTCGACAGCAATACTCACAAAAGACCAACAAGCAGTAAACAAAAACCAAACAAATTATTTCGCATTAAATGAGTCAAAAGGGTACATATGATGGTAAAACAAACGACTAAACTAAACTATTTATCTATCTATATATCTATTTATCTATCTTAGTGTGTTCATATCTATTTATGTATGTATGTATCTATCTATCTATCTTTTAGAATTTCCAAAAGCAACAAAATTATGTAACAAAATATAGTTGCAAAAGAAGATAGCATATAACCATCACACATCAAATCACAACACCTCTACTTATATCTCGACAGCAATACTCACAAAAGACCAACAAGCAGTAAACAAAAACCAAACAATTCTTCAGCATTCAGTTAAGTGCCATACGTGATACACGCTTGGGCGATCATGTCTCGAAGGAGACATGACTGACTGGGCAGAAGATTATCCCACAGTAGGTTGCCATTGCTTTCTGCGGTAGACTGGTTGCCGACCAAGGCTATCCTGCTATTTAATCTGTCCTGCTATTTAACCCATAACTGGAAGGAAGAGACGGATTAATATTTTTCCCAAGGGTATTTGCGCCTAAGTGAATACAATGGATTCAACTGGAATTCGAACTCGGCTCCCCGGCTTCTCGTTCCGAGCCGATATCCAATGTCTTCAGCATTAAATGAACGAAAAGGGTAGATATGCGAGTAAAAAATAACTAAACTAAACTAACCTAATATTTGTTTCTAATGATATTTTTCTGTCTTTCCATACTCAGGTTAGCTTTTGAAATGCATCCTTGGCGATGTCAATACATCTTTAGCTCTCCACATCGCACTTTCTCTCTTCTGTCAGCATGCTTTCAAGGTATTTAAATTTCTTGTTTTATTTTAGTTTCTTCGACCTGCAGTTGACATTTTTGGGGTTTTACTTTTGATGATGGCCATACATACAGTTTTCTTGAGGTTAATTCTGCGTCCTTTCTTCCCGATTTTTTGCTACCTTCTGTATGTAATATAACAATCTGGCCCCACCCGAGGAAGTGATGCAAGCGATGGTGTTTTCCATCGGTGAAGGGGGCGGCGAAGCGACAAGACAGGTGTTTGTGAAATACATCCTGTCGAAGCCGGAGCGGATGTCATTTTGACCTTATTTCCGACAGTGGCGGAAATGAATACGGAGGCAAACAGATCAGGTGTCTCTTAGAATTACGTGGGCGGCGTGGGCGAGGCAAAACCGGAAGGAAAGCCCCGGTTCTAAAGGGCTATATAAAGACCTCGACACACGGATTCGCCAGTAGCAGAGTTTGCATTGAAGCAGTCGTCTTAGGATGACTGCTCTGTAACTCTATAACACTGTCAGCTCTCTGCTTCCGAGCAGAGAGCACAAACCCAGTCGTGGTTCCGCCGAAGGGTAGATCCACGACTCGGTAAAAATAGACAGACATATTTTTGGCCCGGCTATATGGCTGGGAATTCCCACATTAAAATGACCATGTGTCACATCCGGGCTTGCGTGGGAAGCCTAGTAAATACAGTAGCAGAGAACGGCCAGCGCCAGCAGAGAGAGACAACACAGGCAGACTACACTCCCGTCAGCCATTCTATATGCGCCTCACACCCTCCCATTCTCTATTCCACACAGTTCGTCGTCATTAATAAAAATATAACCTTATATTTTTATATATGCGTGTTTGTTGTTTTGTCGTCATACGGCGATATATAACATGTAGAAGGTCCTCCAGACTCCTTTCCATATCTGCTATAAGCATTGTGCCATATGCACATCTTACATTGTTGAGATTGTGTCCGCTAATGACGAATCCTAACAAGAGTTTGATTTCTCTCAGAATTCTTTATCTGTATAAACTTTAACACTATAAATACAATTCATTCAATTTCCTCGCTGTTAGGTTCGTTTTGTTTCACGGAATATGAACACCTCAATGGGTCATTTAATGCCGATAATATTTTTACAATGGATTAGTATGAATAGAATATGTATTCTTTGTAAGAAATCAGTTTGTAGATCAGGGTTTAGATTTATTTTTTTTACGGTATATCAACCTCAATGGGTTATTTAATGCCGGTAAGATTTTTACAATAGATTTGTATGAATAGAATATGCATTCTTTGTAAGAAATCAGTTTGTAGATCAGGGTTTGGATTTATTTTGTTTTACGGCATATCATCACCTTAATGGGTTTGTTAATACCAACGAGCTTTTTACTATAGATTCGTATGAATAGAATATGTATTTTTTTTAAGAAATCAGTTTGTAGATCTGGGTTTAGATTTATTTTTTTTACGGTATATCAACCTCAATGGGTTATTTAATGCCGATAATATTTTTACAATAGATTTGTATGAATAGAATATGTATTCTTTGTAAGAAATCAGTTTGTAGATCAGGGTTTAGATTTAATTTTTTTACGGTATATCAACCTCAATGGGTTATTTAATGCCGGTAAGATTTTTACAATAGATTTGTAAGAATAGAATATGCATTCTTTGTAAGAAATCAGTTTGTAGATCAGGGTTTGGATTTATTTTGTTTTACGGCATATCATCACCTTAATGGGTTTGTTAATACCAACGAGCTTTTTACAATAGATTCGTATGAATAGAATATGCATTTGTACGAGATCCGTTTGTAATCCAGATTTCATTGACCAATTTTTGTAAAGAGAGTTTTGTTGAGATTGAGTTGCATTGATATATATATATATATATTTCCGAAAATATATTGCTCGTAATATTTCTTCTTCAGAAATATATAGCAGGTATTTTTTTTTCAACGAAGTATTACTGGAATTTTTTCTATAATTTTTTTTTTTTAAACCAATAAAAGTACTATTCTGTAAAGCTACAGTTGAAAACATTCTCATCTATGGCTAGGAAACATGGAAGATGACAAAATCTGTGGAGAAAAACATGGACGGTTCCTTATCAAACTATTGCGACATGCTCTCAAAGTAAGCTTGAGCGACCATAAGTGTAACAAAGACCTGTATAGCAATATTCCTAAAGATATATCAAGGGATCAGGTCAAGAAGAATGCACACTATGGGTCATCTATGTCAAAATAATGTACCAGTCTTGACTTGTTTGTTTTGGAACCCAAAATCGATTCGTCCCAAGCAAGGCGGTATCGCCACTGATGTGTAGCGGGATACAAAAGCGTGAAGGTTTAGATAGGAGGAGAGTAAAGAGAAAGACGAACCAGTTACAGGGGTTTTTAGAGAAAGAGCAAGAGAAGGATGGAAACGGAGGTGTGAAAACAGTTACGAAAGTAGAGAGAAAGGAAACAATATACAGTTAATGTAAAAAGAACTGGAGTCAACTGAATAAGAGATGGGTATTGACATTGCATTTTAAGTCCAGGAGGTTGTAGCCGTCAGGGAAGCAAGTATATGGAAGGGAGTTCCACAGGCGGAAAGTGCGAGAAAAGAAGCTGATTGAGTAGAATTGTCGGCTTCATTTGGTTGATATAACAGTAAGTGGATGGGACCTTGATGCCAGTCTGGTTGCATGAGTAAACTCTTGAAGATGGCGCACAGGTAACCTAATTTCGTCGTAGCAGAAGCCATGAAAATATTTGTAAAAAAGACAGAGCGAAGCCACATCCCGCCGGTGAGAAATTGGCTGGAGTCGAGCTGCCAGGTCGGGACTGATCACATTACAGATTCTCCTTTGGAGCCTGTCGAGAAGACTGAGATGAACTGTAGGAGCGCCTGACCACATATGACAGCTGTGTTATATGCACGGACGAAGGTTGATTTGTGTATGTGCAAGATGAATTCAGGCGGAAAAAACTTCCTAGTTCGACACAGAGACCCAACTTTCTTAGCAGTGGATTGGGCTATTGACTCAATGTAATGGTTCCACTTGAGGTCGGAAGATAGGGTAAGACCGAGGAGGCGCAGTATGTTGCTTTCAGGGAGACTAGCTTAGTCCATGATTATCAAGGAGAGGTTGCCGGTGATGTTTGACAGCATGCTTATGAAAGTTAAAGTGAATTATTAGACGAGCTTCAATTGTTTATGTAGGAGAGAAAATAGTGGAGGAGATTTGTGAAGAACCGGAAACTACTCTATCGATGAGGATGATGGTATTTTTCTGCAGCTTGGGAGGTTACTATTTATCCATAGCTGCCACCTTAACAGATGCAACGATCTTGGTTCAAAATGGATCTGGGAACAGCATCAATTAAGAGATGCTATCAAACTTCTCTAAACTTCGTAACCGGACGCCTTGCTGCCAGACATAGTTTATCAGCATACCCAGAACACTCAATTACTGCCTATTATCTGAATCCTTATATATATATATATATACAGAGAGAGAGAGAGAGAGGCAAGAAAAGTTCCAGTTCACATATTTCCTTTGGTGGTGGTATATATATATATGTATTTATGAGATTTTAACTCTATTGTATTTCCTATATTTTTTTGTTATCCATCCTTAATTCTTTCGCTACAATGCATCCATTTATTTTGATTTTCTCTCTTGATGCAATTTATGAAATTCTGTTACCCTGGAGCAGTCGGGGATTTTACCCTTTATATTATTAATAGCCGCATGAAAACGAGGCTCAGTGAAAAAGTAAGGGAAAAAAGATAAAAACCTTTATATGTGGTTCTTTTGAAATGAAAACGACAATGGTCATCAGAAAAAAAAAATGTTATTTTAGTCACGAAGATTACAATAAAGAAGACTGAAGTCATATCCGCCGAGTAAAATTAATATCTATTCAAAATCTTATGGACGGAAGAATATCATATTTTGGATAATATAGATATGAAATATATTCATGAATATAAATATATGTATGCGTAGAGGTGTGCTGGGAGGGTGTGTTGTGTGTGTATACACATATAAAGGGATGTTTTATCGGGTATTATGCAAGCGTAGACGTAAAACGCATCATGACAAAATAATACACAAGAAACTGCAGACACCATCCATGTGTATACATATGTAGAGGAAAGAACAGAGAGAGAGAAAGAGAGAGAGAGATAGAGAGCAAAAGTGAAAGACAGAGATAGGGAGAGGAAACATAGATAGATAGATAGATAGATAGATAGATAGATAGAGAAAGAACAGACATAGATAGATAGATAGATAGATAGATAGATAGATAAAGAACAGACATAGATAGATAGATAGATTAATAGATAGATAGATAGATAGATAAAGAATATATATATATAGATAGATAGATAGATAAAGAACAGACATATATATATATATATAGAGAGAGAGAGAGATAGATAGATAGGTAAAGAACATAGATAGATAGATAGATAGATAGATAGATAGATACGAACAACTGATATAGATAGATAGATAGATAGATAGATAGATAAAGAACAGACATATATATATATATATATATATATATATAGAGAGAGAGAGAGAGAGAGAGATAGATAGGTAAAGAACATAGATAGATAGATAGATAGATAGATACGAACAACTGATATAGATAGATAGATAGATAGATAGATAAAGAACAGACATATATATATATATATATATATATATAGAGAGAGAGAGAGAGAGAGAGAGAGATAGATAGATAGGTAAAGAACATAGATTGATAGATAGATAGATAGATAGATAGATAAAGAATATATATATATATATATAGATAGATAGATAAAGAACAGACATATATATATATATATATATATATATATAGAGAGAGAGAGAGAGAGAGAGAGATAGGTAAAGAACATAGATAGATAGATAGATAGATAGATAGATAGATAGATAGATAGATAGAAATAGAATAGATATATACGAGAGGCCCTAGATAGATAGATCAATACATAGATACATACATACATATATGCATACATACATGTAGTTTAAATTGTGTGTATTTAGGCAGCATGTTTTTATTGATGCATGTTTCATTAAATAATATAGACAAGTTTTGTCGATTTATATTACGTAATTTTTTTCATATCGTCTGATATGCATAATAATATGCATTTTCGTTGAAGGAGGAAAGAAAATCGCAGTATTGATACATGTTTTCATTTAATTCTTTCTGAATTTTTGGCTTATATCAGCCATTATCAAAGATGACACTAGTGTTGGTTGTAACGGGTAGATTGCGGACGCACGATAGTAGTAGTCGTCGACTTTGTTTGTGTGAAGGATTGTGTGCATGCCGGAAGCAAAAATCACACGACAGCTTGTGGCGTCTCACATGACCACACGGGAGTGTGGGCGGGAAGTATTAAGTATGTAAAGCCATTGGGATAACCAATCACTTCGTTTATCTAATATAGACATTTGAGATTTCTTAGTTATTTTTGTTCAGGTTAGGGCTCAACTATTTTTTGTACATGGCTTCGAGTATTTTTAGTTTTTGTTTATTGTTTTCGTGTTTAAATATGGTTGTGTTTTCGACAATGATTTCGCCGAATTGTGTTTGTGGAATGGTATGTTGTTTTAGATGTCTAAAGATGTTATATATACACACACACACATATATATATATATATATATATATATATATATATAGAGAGAGAGAGAGAGAGAGAGAGAGAAAGAGAAAGGGGGAGAAATTTCGATAGATAGATAGATAGATAGATAGATAGATAGATATAAGAAGGCTGGTTCAGATAGATAGATATGAGGAAGCTGGTTTAGGTAGAAACATGCGAATAGATAGATAGATAGATAGATAGATAGATAGATAGATAGATAGATATGAGGAAGCTGGTTTAGGTAGAAACATGCGAATAGATAGATAGATAGATAGATAGATAGATAGATAGATAGATAGATAGATAGATACGAACAACCGATATAGATAGATAGATAGATAGATAGATAGATAGATAGATAGATAGATAGATAGATAGATATGAACAGACTGTCGGATAGATAGATAGATAGATAGATAGATAGATAGATAGATAGATACGAACAGACTGAGATAGATAGATAGATAGATAGATAGATAGATAGATAGATACGAACAACTGAGATAGATAGATAGATAGATAGATACGAACAGATTGAGATAGATAGATAGATAGATAGATAGATAGATAGATAGATAGATAGATAGATAGATACGAACAGACTGAGATAGATAGATAGATAGATAGATAGATAGATAGATAGATAGATAGATAGATAGATACGAACAACTGAGATAGATAGATAGATAGATAGATAGATAGATAGATAGATAGATATGAACAGACTGTCGGATAGACAGATTGATGAACTTATTGAAGTGATAGTTATGAAAATGCTTAAAGAGATTCGAACAGCAAACTAGATACAGTTTTATACAAAAGTAGGTGAAACCGTAACATAATATATCTTTCCCTTTTTTCCAGATAAGCAACAATCTTGATTGAAGTATATATTTATTAATAAAAATATTTACTATACAAATTTCAACTACTTTCAAAAATGTAATCAAGAAGGAATAAAAGTATACATTAACAATAAAAGTTAAGAAAGTAAGATTTGAAGAAGTAAGTGAATCCTTTTCATTTCACGTTGCTAACAATTTTGGTGCACGTGTAAAATCAAAATTATCAGTATTATTGTTGTGGATTCCGTGATTGGGAACCGCACAAAATAAAGGAACAATGAACAGAATTTGTGATAGAAAAATAAGTATATTAACGTAAAGAATACAAACTTTAATGAGGGTAAGCCGCCCAGGAATACGAGTTTATTAAGGAGGCTATATACAAGTCTCTGAAGTGAAGCAGTATCAGAATTAGTATGGGCACTGCGTAATAACGTTCTGGTGAGTGGAGCTCAGATCTACTATGAACTATGACGCTGTATCTCTCAGTATCTTTCGGTATCTCATGGATCTCTCGATGTCCGTAGTTTTGCAGCTCTGCAGGAATATATATATAATCTAGACGAGTCTGTTATTCTGGAAAAAAGCAAAACCCCACAAGAGGTATTTTATTTGGAAAGGTGTTTATAATACTGTCAACCAATATAAGTCATTGCGTATGCAAAAGCATGCTGTCAAAGACTTAATTAAAGAAAACATACACCAAAATATAAAGAATTTCCTGAAGCTTTGAGATAATTTTGGAGTTAAAGACTACTAGCAGTTTAGCCCGGCGTTGCTCGAGTATAATGAAAGCTTTAAATCTAATCCATGGTCCTGGAGCTCGGACTCTTTGGACGTGGGCACGAAAGACTAAAAAGCAATAATTGTTTCCTATTTAAAGCGAATCCGTGGACGGAAAGAAAAATGAATGGATGTAAGTCAAATTTTGTTTTCCCGGTATCGATATCAAATAAGTTGTTTTCGTCGTAAACTGAATTTTGAAGGCTAAATAAGTCCTCTAAGTAAATGATATCATGGCTGAGACTAAGAACTACAATTATACCTATTTAGAGCCAAACCAGAAGCAAAAACTAAAATCAAAGGGCTGAAAAAAATACAGACATACAGTCAGATAAACAAACACACACGCAAACATCTTGCCTTTTATATATATATATATATATATATATATGTGTGTGTGTGTGTGTATGTATATATATATATATATATATATATTATCGATTTTCTACACTATTGTAAGAACTGCAACCGCGAAACTTCTGAATATCGTTTCTTATGTTTTTTTCTTTGAGTGTATCAAATTTGATTAAAATCGGACCACTCCTTGTATAACCAGATTTTATCGATTTTTGATATTTATCGGGGGTACCTCGACACAAAACCTAGCTAAGAACACTCGCAGATGCTTATAGTACAACTGTGTAAATTTTCAAGGAAATCGGTTCAGCCGTTTCGGAGTTTATGGGCAACGGACACACACATACATATGCATACACACAAACTTCCATTTATAAATAAGTTTAGATAACGCTATCAAAACAAAATGCTCTCAAAATGATTTGGAATGCACATTTCTATCGTATGACAAACACTTTATAAGTAGAAGGCCTTTTTGTTTGATGGCATCACAGTCAAGAAGTGGCTGTTCGCGAAAATGAACTGTAAGATCAAGTAGATAAGAGTTTGGCTAACCCGTATGAATCCTCTGTGGTTCTCTAAGGCTTCCTGGTTAATGTCAGAATCAATGTAAAAATAGGGCAGGTCGATTTGGAAACATCGTACTGCAATCAATTTGAAAGTTGGGAGTTGATATTCTAAATGGCATGGGTTCTTACTTATAACTTCAGAATGAACTCTTCCTAACAAGAGAGAGAGAGAGAGAGAGAGAGACAGACAGACAGACAGACAGACAGAGTCGAGTTGGTAGTCGTTCGCTCCAAACCACACTGACAGTCATACTAACATTTCCAGATTTTGTATTGTTATTTCCGGACCTTAACCGGGTTCATAACACTAAATAACGCAACAAAATTTTTTTCTACATCTTTATCGTTTTTTTTTTATGGAAAGATTAAGTTTATGTTAAAAATCGTAGCATCGCAATTTCATTCCATTGATTATTGGAAACCTTAAAGCACAGCGTTTTAAAATTTAAAATTAACTAAAAATTTACATAATGTATATAAATAATACAAAATCAGTCAATTAAGTGCCATACGTGACACACGCTTAGGCGATCATGTCTCGAAAGAGACATAACTGACTGGGCAGAAGGTTATCACACAGTAGGTTGCCATTGCTTTCTGCGGTAGACTGGTTGCCGACCAAGGCTGTAGAACCCAGTCTGTCCTATTATTTAACCCATACCTGGAGAGAAGAGACGGATTAATCCCTTTCCAAAGGGTATTCGCGCGTAAGTGAATGCAAGGAGTTTGACTGGAATTCGAACTCCGCTTACTGATTTCTCGTTCCGAGCCGATATTCACTGCACCACGACGCACATCCAAAGTACAATTATTATTATTATTATTATTATTATTATTATTATCACTAAGCGACAAAACGACAGGAATATATTTACATTTATATGCCGCCTAAAAGGAAGGCAAGATAAAAAATGATGTACCTACTAATGAGCTTTATGCATTCAGACATAAGAAAAATGAACCCCTGAGGGTAACAGGAGGTATATATATATATATACGACCGTTTATATCCTGATAGAGAGGATATATATATATATATATATATATATATATATATATATATATATATATTAATCATATCACCCCGAGCAAGGCGGTAACGCCACTGATGTGCAGGGGGCTACATAGGAGTGAAAAGATTGGAAAAGAGAAAGCCGGAAACCGCATCCTAAACAGGAAACAAGGGATGAGCCTCTTCACCTGTTCATATAAATATAAATAAATTTATTTATATATATATATATATATGTATTCATTACTCGACGTCATAGTTATTGCAAAATTAAAATATGCGCTTTTATCACAGGTAGTAAAGTTTAATAGCAGATAGTAGAGAGAATAAAATGCACCGACGCTGTCTCTCTAAATGACTAAGCCGACACTGTTTCGCTATTGTCTCTCTAATGAACTGAGCCGATGTTGCCTCACTATTGTCTCTCTCTCCATTAGAGTGACAGAAGTATATATATATATATATATATATATATATATATATATATATTATATATATATATATATATATATATATATATATATATATATATATATATATATTTTCTTTTTTTTTTCTCCAGTTTCTGAAAGGATTTTTCTGTTGCTGAGGTGATGTGTTATCCCCCGTGGGGATTTTCATATCGA
>JBBBDQ010002134.1:1880000-1885000 GCA_037127315.1 Ascarosepion bandense | reverse complement strand
ATGATAGAAGGTATCTTAAACAATAAGAATGAGATCAATAGTCTGGAGAACTTTTGCAATTGTAATGACACTTCTCAAAATGATAGAAGGTATCTTAAACAATAAGAATTAGATCAATAGTCTGAAGAATTTTTGCAATTGTAATGACACTTCTCAAAATGATAGAAGGTATCTTAAACAATAAGAATTAGATCAATAGTCTGAAGAACTTTTGCAATGGTAATGATTCTTCTCAAAATGACAGAAGGTATCTTAAACAATAAGAATTAGATCAATAGTCTGAAGAATTTTTGCAATTGTAATGACACTTCTCAAAATGATAGAAGGTATCTTAAACAATAAGAATGAGATCAATAGTCTGAAGAACTTTTGCAATGGTAATGACTCTTCTCAAAATGACAGAAGATATCTTAAACAATAAGAATTAGATCAATAGTCTGAAGAACTTTTGCAATGGTAATGACTCTTCTCAAAATGATATAAGGTATCTTAAACAATAGATTGGTATCAATAGTCTGAAGAACTTTTGCAATGGAAATGACTCTTCTCAAAATGATAGAAGGTATCTTAAACAATAAGAATTAGATCAATAGTCTGAAGAACTTTTGCAATGGTAATGACTCTTCTCAAAATGACAGAACGTATCTTAAACAATAAGAATTAGATCAATAGTCTGAAGAACTTTTGCAATGGTAATGATTCTTCTCAAAATGACAGAAGGTATCTTAAACAATAAGAATTAGATCAATAGTCTGAAGAATTTTTGCAATTGTAATGACACTTCTCAAAATGATAGAAGGTATCTTAAACAATAAGAATGAGATCAATAGTCTGAAGAACTTTTGCAATGGTAATGACTCTTCTCAAAATGACAGAAGGTATCTTAAACAATAAGAATTAGATCAATAGTCTGAAGAACTTTTGCAATGGTAATGACTCTTCTCAAAATGATATAAGGTATCTTAAACAATAGATTGGTATCAATAGTGTGAAGAACTTTTGCAATGGTAATAACTCTTCTCAAAATGATAGAAGGTATCTTAAACAATAAGAATTAGATCAATAGTCTGAACAAATTTTGCAATGGTAATGACTCTTCTCAAAATGATAGAAGGTATCTTAAACAATAAGAATTAGATCAATACTCTGAAGAACTTTTGCAATGGTAATGATTCGTCTCAAAATGATAGAAGGTATCTTAAACAATAAGAATTAGATCAATAGTCTGATGAATTTTTGCAATTGTAATGACACTTCTCAAAATGATAGAAGGTATCTTAAACAATAAGAACGAGATCAATAGTCTGAAGAACTTTTGCAATGGTAATGACTCTTCTCAAAATGATAGAAGGTATCTTAAACAATAAGAATTAGATCAATAGTGTGAAGAACTTTTGCAATTGTAATAACACTTCTCAAAATGATAGAAGGTATCTTAAACAATAAGAATTAGATCAATAGTCTGAAGAACTTTTGCAATGGTAATGACTCTTCTCAAAATGATAGAAGGTATCTTAAACAATAAGAATGAGATCAATAGTCTGAAGAACTTTTGCAATGGTAATGATTCTTCTCAAAATGACAGAAGGTATCTTAAACAATAAGAATTAGATCAATAGTCTGAAGAATTTTTGCAATTGTAATGACACTTCTCAAAATGATAGAAGGTATCTTAAACAATAAGAATGAGATCAATAGTCTGAAGAACTTTTGCAATGGTAATGACTCTTCTCAAAATGACAGAAGATATCTTAAACAATAAGAATTAGATCAATAGTCTGAAGAACTTTTGCAATTGTAATGACACTTCTCAAAATGATATAAGGTATCTTAAACAATAGATTGGTATCAATAGTCTGAAGAACTTTTGCAATGGTAATGACTCTTCTCAAAATGATAGAAGGTATCTTAAATAATAAGAATTAGATCAATAGTGTGAAGAAAATTTTGCAATTGTGTCAACAACACTTCTCAAAATGATAGAAGGTATCTTAAACAATAAAATTAGATCAATAGTCTGAAGAACTTTTGCAATGGTAATGACTCTTCTCAAAAAAATGATGAAGTATCTTGACTCAATAAAATTAAGATCAATAGTGTGAAGAACTTTGCAATTGTAATAACACTTCTCAAAATGATAGAAGGTATCTTAACCAATAAGAATTAGATCAATAGTCTGAAGAACTTTTGCAATGGTAATGACTCTTCTCAAAATGATAGAGTATGTAAACAATAAGAATGAGATCAATAGTCTGAAGAACTTTTGCAATGGTAATGATTCTTCTCAAAATGACAGGGTATCTTAAACAATAAGAATTAGATCAATAGTCTGAAGAATTTTGTAGTTATAATGACACTTCTCAAAATGATAGAAGGGTATCTTAAACAATAAGAATGAGATCAATAGTCTGAAGAACTTTTGCATTGGTAATGTCTCTTCTCAAAATGATAGAAGGTATCCTAAATAATAAAATTCGTTAATAGATCTGAAGAACTTTTACAATGGTAAGCATTACTCAAAATGACAGAGTATCGCAACAATAAAATTAGATCAGCCAAATCTGATGAATTTTTACCAATTGTAATGACACTTCTCAAAATGATAGAAGGTATCTTAAACAATGAATTGGTATCAATAGTCTGAAGAACTTTGCCAATGGTAATAACTCTTCTCAAAATGATATAAGGTATACAGCAGCAGATTGGTATCAATAGTCTGAAGAAGACTTTTGCAATAGTAGTGACTCTTCTCAAATGATTGAAGGTATCTTAAACAATAAGGGTGAATCAATAGTCTGAAGAACTTTTGCAATGGTAATGACTCTTCTCAAAATGATAGAAGGTATCTTAAACAACAAATGAATCTGACAATCTGAAGAACTTGCAAGTAGTAGTGACCTCTTCTAAAATAGTAGAAGGTATCTTAAACAATAAGAATTAGATCAATAGTCTGATGAATTTTTGCAATTGTAATGACACTTCTCAAAAGACGTGAAAATTATCTTAATAATAAGAACAAGATCAATAGTCTGAAGAACTTTTACACAATGGTAATGACTCTTCTCAAAATGATAGAAGGTATCTTAAACAATAAGAATTAGATCAATAGTGTGAAAACTTTTTTGGTGTAATAACACTTATAAAAATGATAAGAGGTATCTTAAACAATAAGAATTAGATCAATAGTCTGAAGAACTTTTGCAATGGTAATGACTCTTCTCAAAATGATAGAGGTATCTTAAACAATGAAATGAGATCAATAGTCTGAAGAACTTTTGCAATGGCAATGATTCTTCTCAAAATGACAGAAGAGTGTCTTAAACAATAAAATTAGATCAATAGTCTGAAGAATTTTTGCAATGCCGTGTAATAGCCACTTCTCAAAATGATGAGGAGTATCTTAAACAATAAGAATGAGATAATAGTCTGAAAGAACTTTTGCAATGGTAATGACTCTTCTCAAAATGACAGAAGGTATCTTAAACAATAAGAATTAGATCAGCAGTCTGAAGAACTTTTGCAATGGTAATGACTCTTCTCAAAAAAATGATATAAATTATCACAACAACAGATTGGTATCAATAGTCTGAAGAACTTTTGCAATGATGACTCTTCTCAAAATGATAGAGTGTCTTAAACAATAAAATTAGATCAATAGTCTGAAGAACTTTTGCAATGGTAATGACTCTTCTCAAAATGATATAAGGTATCTTAAACATTAGATTGGTATCAATAGTCTGAAGAACATTTGCAATGGTAATGACTCTTCTCAAAATGATAGAAGGTATCTTAAATAATAAGAATTAGATCAATACTCTGAAGAACTTTTGCAATGGTAATGACTCTTCTCAAAATGATAGAAGGTATCTTAAACAATAAGAATTAGATCAATAGTCTGATGAATTTTTGCAATTGTAATGACACTTCTCAAAATGATAGAAGGTATCTTAAACAATAAGAACGAGATCAATAGTCTGAAGAACTTTTGCAATGGTAATGACTCTTCTCAAAATGATAGAAGGTATCTTAAACAATAAGAATTAGATCAATAGTGTGAAGAACTTTTGCAATTGTAATAACACTTCTCAAAATGATAGAAGGTATCTTAAACAATAAGAATTAGATCAATAGTCTGAAGAACTTTTGCAATGGTAATGACTCTTCTCAAAATGATAGAAGGTATCTTAAACAATAAGAATGAGATCAATAGTCTGAAGAACTTTTGCAATGGTAATGATTCTTCTCAAAATGACAGAAGGTATCTTAAACAATAAGAATTAGATCAATAGTCTGAAGAATTTTTGCAATGGTAATGACACTTCTCAAAATGATAGAAGGTATCTTAAACAATAAGAATGAGATCAATAGTCTGAAGAACTTTTGCAATGGTAATGACTCTTCTCAAAATGACAGAAGGTATCTTAAACAATAAGAATTAGATCAATAGTCTGAAGAACTTTTGCAATGGTAATGACTCTTCTCAAAATGATATAAGGTATCTTAAACAATAGATTGGTATCAATAGTCTGAAGAACTTTTGCAATGGTAATGACTCTTCTCAAAATGATAGAAGGTATCTTAAACAATAAGAATTAGATCAATAGTCTGAAGAACTTTTGCAATGGTAATGACTCTTCTCAAAATGATATAAGGTATCTTAAACAATAAGAATTAGATCAATAGTCTGAAGAACTTTTGCAATGGTAATGACTCTTCTCAAAATGATAGAAGGTATCTTAAACAATAAGAATTAGATCAATAGTGTGAAGAACTTTTGCAATTGTAATAACACTTCTCAAAATGATAGAAGGTATCTTAAACAATAAGAATTAGATCAATAGTCTGAAGAACTTTTGCAATGGTAATGACTCTTCTCAAAATGATAGAAGGTATCTTAAACAATAAGAATGAGATCAATAGTCTGAAGAACTTTTGCAATGGTAATGACTCTTCTCAAAATGACAGAAGGTATCTTAAACAATAAGAATTAGATCAATAGT
>JBBBDQ010002134.1:1832500-1875000 GCA_037127315.1 Ascarosepion bandense | reverse complement strand
TGATATTTAGTTTAATATGCAAATAACTATTTACGTATGCCGTTTTATTTATTGGAATTTTTATAGTATTCACCTGTTGAAATTACCTCCCCCTAAACGATTGTTTTTACTTTGTTTACTCTTTTACGCTTCTAATTATCACGAATATCTCCTGTATTTTTTTAATAGTTAAGTCTTATTTTAATGAAAAATTCAACTTTTATAGTTATTCTGATTTGTTTATATTTTTAAAATTAATATTTACTTATTAAAAAGCCTGTTTACGAGCTAATCTCAGAAGTAACACTACTTTAAAGTAAGTAAATATTACTTCTAATTTAATGAATTTATTTCAAATTTTATCAAATTTATTTTAAAAATATTTGTGGAATTTCATTTCTGATAGTACATATATTTTTTTTAGGTATTTCAGGATCGTGAATGACTAAACGGATCAGAGATGCAGATTAGGGTCTAAGGGCACTTTCCAGCTTGGACCTGTTGATAAAAGTGCTATAAAAAAGTAAAAGGGAAAGAGAGAGGTTAAGAAATATTTAGTTTCATCACCAACAGCTTCAACATCAAATGTTCTGGCTAATGTTTCTTCCCCCTCCTACTCATCCTCCAACTGAAAAACCAGAAGAAGAATATTTGCAGCCAAGGAAACATCCAAAAGGCCCTTACATTTTCCAAGTTATGCTTTCAAGTTAGTTAGGGGGGGGGACATATTTTCTAATCTTAGAGCTAGCCTGGTCAATGCCTTGCTCTTGGATTTGAAGGCTATAGGCCTTCTTATACCAAATATTAATATGAAAGATATAGATAAATGCAAAGTTGATAGGGCAAAGTCTAAAGTGAAAACAACTGCCCAACAAAAACATGATGAAAGTGTGGAAAACCTTATATGTATTGCAGTTGATGGGAGAATGAATAAGAACACATTACTGTATGAGGAAATTGTGGAGGAAAATGAACAGAAAACTATGAAAAAACTAAGGAACCAGAATGCCAATTAACTTTTACAAAGGAGGCACCACATCAAAGTCAATATCTGATACATAGAGTTCTCCCTAATAGTGGTGCAACAGGTTTTGTTAATGCAGAGCAAGTAGTGGATGTTTTGCATGAATTCAACAGTGAGAACACTATCAAGGTTATCCTTGTTGACAACACTAATGCCAAAACAAGCTGTGAAGGTGGAATGGTTGCAATTTTAGAAAAAAAAAATCTTCATGCAATTGTTGCTATTTGCACCATAATGAACTACCTTTCAGAGCTCTTTTCAAAAACATAGATGGTTGCACAAAAGGCCCTACAGCATTCAGTGTTCCTCTGTGGAAATTATGCTCAAATGATTTACCACAAATATCATTTTCCAATATTAGCAGTCCTCTGCATTCAATTTTGGAAAAATTGGTGAAATACATGATCTTAGTTGTGACTATAGACTCTGTATGAATACACAGTGGATATTTCGAGAGGCAAGGTTGACTCTAGATATGCCTCCTGGAAAATTGGTTCTTTAAACCAGGCAAGGTGGTTAACTTTGGTCATCAGGCTTATGCGTTTATTGAGTTGTGGCACATACCCACAAAAGCTCACAATAAAACTTCACAGTTTAATAAGTTTTATAGTAAATGTGTATGCCATTTGTTGGTTTGAAATTAAAAGAAATAATAAGTTCCACAATCAGCAAGTGCACATTTTTAATATGATCCAGAAGATCAAGAGGCAGCCTCATGAAATCCAACAGATCACATTAAGAAATATACAAGGAAGCACATTTTGTTTACTGCCTGAAAACCTATACTCCATAGTCAAATCTGATGAAGTTGAAGTAAGAGAAGAAGCTTTAAAAAGAGTTTTAGCCATTAGGTAATTAAATATTTATTTATATATCAATGACTCAATTATTTATTGCAATTTATAGAATCATTTTAAAGATTTTATCTAATTTCACCATAATTATTATAGTAGAGACTAGAAGTTTTTAAATGAATCTATAAATAAATTTTTATATTCTTTCAGAAAAGGTTAAAAAGAATACCAACCATTAATTTTAATGCCACACACTGGACACAATTGATAGATTTATCATTGTGGCATTTTTGAACCACCAGTGACGGAAGGTTTTTCTGAATCTGAACTTCAGGAATCATTGTTAAATGGAACCAAGCTTGACTTGCCAAATTTCCCCTCACTTTTCCAAGGCATGGAATGGGCAGTCAAGTTAACAACAGAAGCTTTGCAAACTGTATATGGTTTTGAAGCAAGGCATTAACATATTACAACCAAGTTGTAATACAATTTTTGAGTCAGAAATTGAGACCAGCATTTTTGTATAAGGGCTCTTATATGGAGCAATTTGACTCTATATATTAAGCACTATTAAAATAGTGTTTGTTTTTCCTTATTTGTTTGTTTGTTATATTTTCACTTATAACAGAAAAAATTATTTAAGGTATTCAAATACCACTGCTTAATTCATAATGTTTTTTAAAGCAGATACTGAAAATTGGTGGGGCAGATTTTCAATTTGAAGATTAGTCATCATTTCTTTAATTAATATCATTTTTATAAAATAAAATGACATTCCTTGATTTAAATACTAAAATTATTTGGTTTTCTCACTAATATTCAAGCCAAATCTTGTGAAAACGAGGCATTTTCAGTATATTTTTGTCTGCAATCTTGATTCCAAACGCTCAAAAAACCATTGAAGTATTTGATCTAATATTTTGTATCAGTACTTAATAGGTCCATGCACAACTTTCGGTAAGTGAGATTTTTTAATTTTAAAAAAAAAGTGAAAAATCAACCTACCCTAATATATATATATATATATATATATAGTGACGTAAATTAATAAATATATATATGATGGTGCATGTATGTATAGTAATATTATTCATGTATTAACAAAATATAGCTCAATGTATGAACAGATCATATGATCATATAAAGTTAAGTTACTGCTTTATTAATAGGTAGATTAAAATTTAAATATTCTAAGGTTAAATGTAGATAAAAATATAAAATGAAATTTAAGACTTAAAATAAAATAAAAACTAAAAAATATCAAAAAATGATAAAATGCAGGGCGAAAAAAGCAAAAGGGCCTAAATTGTAAATGATAAAAATTTAAATATTCAAATATTACATATAAGAGTACACATATGTATAGTATTATTTATTAGGCGTTAATAAAACTGCTCAATGTATGAACAGAACTATATTATATATATATTAATAAATATACATATTATCCTACGTCTATGGCACGACTCGGAGTTTCATGCATTATTTGATCATCAGGTGCATATTTCAGCCTGGCAGTTTAATAGATTTGTAATTAAGTTCACTCGATATTTATGTGAATTGAATCTTATAAAGGCAAGTTAGTGCTTTTTAATAACAAGAATAAAAATTTTAAAATTCTAAGATTACTTGTAGATAAAAATGTAAAATTTATATTTAAAATTAAAATTTAAAATTAGAATAAAAAAATAATAAAATGCAGGGCGAACAAATGAAAGCGTAAATCATGAAACGTAAAAAATTTCAATTAAATCTAGAAAAAATGTAAATTTAAAAATATTAAATGAAAATCAAATAAAATAAAAATGAAAATAAAAAATAAGAATTAAAAAGTAAAATATAAAATTTAAAAATCAGAAATTAAAGAATGTAGCGAGCAAAAATAAAAGTGGTTTAATTCATAATTGTAACATTACGGGGGAGGGGAAAGAAAGAAAGAAAGAAAGAAAGAAAGAAAGAAAGAAAGAAAGAAAGAAAGGAAGGAAGGAAGTAAGAAAGAAAGAAAGAAAGGAAGGAAGGAAAAAAGAAAGAAAGAAAAGAAGGAAGGAAGGAAGAAAGAAAGAAAGAAAGAAAGAAAGAAGGAAAGAAAGAAAGGAAAAAAAGAAAGGAAAAAGGAAGGAAGGTGCATAGAGGAATACATATCAATCTGGGTCGAAAAATTTACTAATTTTTTCTACAACAGCATGTGGTCATTAAATCACTTTTTTATTACGCAAATTAGGATTATTGATACTGTTTAAATGACAGGTTTTTCAAAAAGGCATAGATTACATTTATCTCACATATATATGAGGCTATTATTAAAGCCTTTAATGTCTTTACTCTGCAAGTTTTTGTTTTCAACTTAATATATATCTATATATATGTTTTGCTTTATATATATATATATATATATATATATATGTATATATATATAATATATATATAAAGCAGAACAACAAAAGTATAACAGTTTTCTTCTTGTTTTATTTATATATATATGTATATATATATATATATATATATATATATATATATATATATATATATATATATATATAAAAGCGAGATGAAAACGATATTATACTTTTATATATATAATATAAATATATATATAAAGCAGAACATATATATATATATATATATATATTGTCATCCGCAGACAGATCTGTTTCGCTGTATCACAGCTCATCAGTACGGTTAGACTCCGATTGCCTTTTTAACCCAGGATTGAAACCCGACCGAATTGGCGTCAGTCGGCGATTCTACCTCTGGGCTATGGGCACTCGGTGGAAGAAAGCAGACCTTTTAGCACATATATTATCATTATACACGCCCAATAGCTATAGTGCTCTAATTCATTTTACTGAATGAGCGATGTGTACACGCCAGAGTAGCTACTGTTTTTCAAAGTCTAGCATTCTTCCAGAGTGCTAAACAAAACAAGAGGAAAACTATATTATTTCGCCTACATGCTTCATTCCATGGTGGACTTTATGAAAGCAAGTTTTTCAGTTTCTTTCCTAGATAAGATTCGATTAAAAACAATTTATTACCATTTTTTTGGCATTAAAGTACCGGCATGAAGTCAAAAATAAGTATGTTTTTAGGAGTAAGTCTCCATTAACCAACTGAATGTCAAGTTTAAGCTGAATGGAGAAATAAGTTTAGAGTGGGGGTGAGTTAGTTTATCAGATCACAATAAGCTGATGCTTTGTATTGTCGTTTCACTGACATATATTTCATTAAATATGGCCGACAAGTAAGATTTAGGTAGGGAAATGGTTGAATGTTTATTAAATTTGGCTTGAGACAAACATAACAGATCTCCTTACAACTTAACCTTATTCGTAATCATCAGAATGTGGACGGTTGGTATGTGCAATTTCGTTTGTATGTTTAAATTAGAATTTTATTACAAGAACAGAATAACACTCAATTGGTAATGCTGAATGTTCGAAGAGAAAATGTATGTAGTTAAATGTTTTTTTGTTTTAATCACATCACCCCAAGCAAGGCGGTACGGCCACTGGTGTCCAGGGGGCTACGTAAGAGTGAATAGATTGGAAAAGAGAAAGCCGGAAACCACATGCTAAACAGGGAACAAGGGATGAGCCTCTACACTTGTTCAATAGACGTGGGTGAAGTGTGAACCGGGAGATAGTTCAGTCTATCTACTCCAATTAAAAAAAGAAAATAAACAAAAAGAAAAGCGGAAAGATTGGAAAAGAGAAAGCCGGAAACCACATCCTAAACAGGGAATAAGGGATGAGCCTCTATACCTGTTCAATAGACGTGGGTTGAGTGTTCTAAGAGAAATAGTAGTAAGGAGTTAAATGAATTCAGAACTTGTAGACGTAAATAGCAAAATGTTTTTATGTAGAAAGATTAACAGGTTACTAATAAAGTCTGTGTTTCTTCCTTTTTAATCACCTGCGAAGTAGTGAAAAGGATGGTGAAGGTATAATGAAAAATGTACTTATCGGACATTAATTTTAGGAGACAGTTGAAGTGCCTCATTGTTGTTGTTTTCATCATCTTTGATGGCGACGGGAATGATGAAGATAGAGAAGAAGAGGTAACGGAAAATAGCTCACGAGGAAGGAGGAGAACAAATGTGTGACGGGACCTTATATATCCGGGTCAGAGGCTTGAATTTTCTTTGTCACGTTTTAGCGTGTCGTCTCTCTGCTTCCATTTGACTGCTTCGACTTTTTCAGTTTTTATAGCCAACGACAATTTTAACAAAGGCTTATTAACTTTTCTCTCAGTTTATCAAATCGTTTCCTACTATTGGTTAAACAATTAATTTAACATCAGATCGCGAAATTTGGCCTCGTCTTTTTCTTTCAACGCAGGGTCAATCTTTTTCCTATACGCCAAAATTAGGATTCCACACGTAATTATGAATTTTCGTAAAAGTGATGAGAGTTGCTTTAAAATTTGTGTTCACTACAATCCATTACCGAGGAGCAGGCTTCCCTGACTAACAGCCCACTGCCACTCATGGACTCAGACGACAACGACGAAGGTAATCGATGACACCGGTTACGGCGTAAGGACCATATAGCAAATTGTACCAGCCGCAGAAGAGAAGTAGTCCAGTAATGAAAGTGTAGTGGAAGCGAAGCTCTCGTTTATCTACCATAGTTGTGCCAACCACACCCTCAACCGACGGTCGCTCCTGGACCCCATCGACGCTAGCCGAAAAGACCAATGCCGCTAGTGTTAAGGAAGGTGTGTATTGATTGCCGAAACACAGTTGAAGTGAAGCTCTTGTTTATTCATCAGACATCTGACAGATTCGACTTCCTTTCTTTTCATAGCCAAAGACAATTTTAACATAGGCTTGTTTTCAAATCGCTTTCTACAATAGGTTAGAAAATTAATCTAACATCAGTTCGTGATATTTCGCTTCGTTATTTTCATTCAGTAAGGGTCAATCCTATTCCTATTTGCCAAAATTAAATTTCACACTGAATTGTGAATTTTTGTAAAAACAAAGAAGAGAAGAGAGTTACTTTAAATTTTGCGTTCATCACAGATATATTTAAATAATTTTATAAGGTTTTCTAGCATCCTTAGCATCAGGAAGAGAGAGCTGAAGTTCCTGGGACAGGCAATGAGAGAGGAGGGCTTGGAGAATCTGATACTAACAGGCCAGATAGAGGGAAAAAGAGACAGGGGAAAGCAACGGATAATATATTTGAAGAACCTAATCAGGTGGATGACGGAACGAGGATTGCATGGTGTAACAGGAGAAGGCGTGCTCAGAGCCAACACGGATAGGGAGACGTAGAAGGCCATGATCGCCTTCGTCCTGAAGGGACAGGGCACATAGAAGAAGAAGATATTTGCCAACTGTTTATAAGAAATTATAATGCGGTTATAAAGTGGGGGATCAAATCTATATTATATTCAATATATAAACTGATCCCTCATTTTGTGGCCATGCTAGTTTCCATACATTTATATTTTAGATTTATGGGCTTGAGCTAGTGGATGACAGAACGAGGGTTGCATGGTCTAAGGCATGCTCAGAGACACCAGGGATAGAGAAACGTGGAAAGCCATGATCGCCTCCGTCCTGAAGGGACAGGGCACATAGAAGAAGAAGCATCCTTATATTTTTATAAGTTAAGGAATGTAAAAATTGTACATAATGTCTTATTTTCTCTCACTTTTGAATGTTTCATATTAAAACAATGTGTTTAAAACAACTGACAATCCATAAATCTACACAAAGTGTCTTAATAACAGTTTTCCTTCGATAAAAAATAAGGTCAAAATTATAAATACTGGGTGACCTAAAAAAAACGAAGAAGTATTTAACAATCCGATAAAACCAAGAGTGATGTGAGAAAAATATTTTATTCAAAGTAATTGAAACGTTAAAAAATGCCGTTTAACAAACAATGATGGAATTTTCAATTTTGTTTTTTTTTAATTACGTCCTGTATATCGGCTCAGAACGAGAAATCGGGGAGCAGAGTTCGAATTCAAGCTGAATTCATTACATTCACTTACGCGCAAATATATTTGGGAAAGGTATTAATCCATCTCTTCCCTCCAGGTATGGGTTAAATAATAGAATAACAGGGCAGATTGGGTTCTATATCATTGGTCGGCAACCAGTCTACCGCAGAAAGTAAAGGCAACTTACTGCGGAATAATCTTCTGCATAGTCAGTCATGTCTCATTCGAGACATGATCGCCCAAAGAGTGTATAACGTATGGCACTTAACTGACTGACTGAAATGTGAAAAATTGTTTAATTCAGGTGTCTCCTTGTAACGGGTCACAGTAACAGTGACTGAGATCCCCTGTTCATTTTTTAAAAAGATATAGTCTGATGATCCCATATAATGAAACGGCGCACCATACTGTCTAGCGTGTAAAGGGCGCTCATGAACTTCATTAGTTTTTGTGCCTGCCCAGTAACGGTAGTTCTGCTTATTCCTGTAACCTGTGAGCTAAAAATTGGCCTCATATGACATCCATAACTTGCTTAGAAATTCATCTTGACCCATGGTTACTGAAATGGTAGAATGTTTACTTCGTGGGACCACTGTTTCGCAGTGCTGCCATTTCCTCATCTCTGCTAATACACACTTCAAAAATTCCCATTTTTTGGGGTCACCCCGTATATGTAATCTCAAAAAAGAAATTATCTTTTACTGCCGATATGGGAATCGACCACTTATCACTCCCAGTAATGGATTAATTAGTAAAACTTTTAACGTTTAATAATAATCTCGAAATAAAAATTTCATCCTGAATTCTCTGTTTTAACTCATCCAGAGTTCTTGGTCGAGTTGTGTACACTTTACTCTCGAAATAGCGCCACAAGAAAAAAAAACACAAACGGACAAATCTGGCGATCTAGGGGGAACATTACTAAATCTTGAGATCACACGGTTACCGAACAATTCTCGCACAGCATACAATGATTGCCGTGCAGTATGTGGTGTCGCTCCAGCCTGTGGAAACCAGGTTTCTTGAACTTGTGAAAAATTGTTCAATTCAGATGTCTCCACGTAACGACTCGCAGTGACAGTGACTGAGATCCTCTGTTCATTTTCAAAAAAATAAGGCCCGATGATCTCATGTAATTAAACAGCACACCATACTGTCTAGCGTGTAAAGGGCGCTCATGAATTTCATTAGTTTTTGTGTCTGCCCAGTAACGGTAGTTCTGCTTATCCCCGTAACCTGTGAGCTAAAAATTGGCCTCATATGACATCCATAACTTGCTTAGAAATTCATCTTGATCCATGGTTACTGAAATGGCAGAGTGTTTACTTCGTGAGGCCACTGTTTCGCAGTGCTGCCACTTGCTCATGTCTACCAATACACACTTCAAAAATTCTCGTTTTTGTGTATAATATCAATAACAAAACAACACAACGCTAAAATTTACCAATAAACTCATGGAACATAGCAAAATCTCATTTCTAGATGTTCAAATAAAACTAAAAACTTAAGAATTTACTAAATACCCGTATAAAAAATCAGCAGTAGAAACTTCTCCCTTCTAAACTATGATAGACAATGCCCAGAACGATATAAAACAGCAGTAATAACGAACTTTTTAGATCGTCAGTCAGTTAAGTGACATACGTGATACACGCTTGGGCGATCATGTCTCGAAAGAGACATGACTAACTGAACAGAAGATTATCCCGCAGTAGATTGCCATTGCTTTCTACGATAGACTGATTGCTAACCAACGCTACAGAACCCAATCTTCTCTGCTATTCAACCCATAGCTGGAAGGAGAACAGATGCATTGTATTATTAAGTAGTAATTAATGGGGAGATCAGTTTATTACTTCATAACAATAGAAAAACGAACCCCCATTTTATGCCCAGCAGCAGCTTTAATTATGTTTCCAACTATTATATTCAGTCAATCAGTTAAGTGCCATACGTGATACACGCTTTGGGCGATCATGTCTCGAAAGAGACATGACTGACTGGGGAGAAGATTATCCATTATTAGATTGCCATTGTTTTCTCAGGTAGACTGGTTGCCAGCCAAAGCTTTAGAACCTAATCCCTCCTATTATTTAACCCATAACTGGAGAGTAGAGACGGAAAAATTCCACTTCCCAAAGAATATTTTTGAGAAAATTAAAAAACATAAAGCAAACAATAATTTTTCCAAGTACATTATTGATAAACAAATTTTTTTTTTTAATCATATCACTCCGAGCAAGGCGATAACGCCACTGATGTGCAGGGGGCTACGTAAGAGTGAAAAGATTGGAAAAGAGAAAACCGGAGACCACACCCTAAACAGGGAACAAGTGATGAGCCGCTTCACCTGTTCAATAGACATGGGTGTAGTGTGAACCGGGCGATAGTTTAGTCTATCTACTCCAATTGAAAGAGAGAGAGAGAGAGAGAGAGAGAGAGAGAGAGAGAGAGACAGAGAGAGAGAGAGAGAAAAAATCAAAAACAAAAAAAAAAGCAAAAAAAAAAAAAACAAAAATAAAAAACAAACCAGAATCCTTATGTTTTCCTGTTTTGTAGAAGTAAAGGAGTACATAAATTTTCCATAATTTTTATTATCCCAAGCACTTTTGGCCACTTCTATAATAGTATGTTAGAGATTAAGTTAAATTTTATTTAAGAGGTGTACATCAGGAAAACAAATTATTTCACCATGTAAGAACATATAGAATCAAAATTTCATAGCAGGTTTAGTTGTTGGACCAAAAAATAAAAATAAAAAATATACTTTCTTGAACTTGCTGTAAAAAAGTATCTGATGAAGATAATAATAATAATAAAAATAACAATAATAATAATAATAATAATAATAATAATAAAACTGAATTAAATTCACAGAATAGAGTTATGGCCATTAATAGCCTTGCAATCCCAGTTGTCCAATATAGCTTCAACATCTTAAACTGGACTCTAAACGACATCAGGCGAATGGATGCTAAAACAAGAAAGCTTCTTTCTAAGCATAGGATGCATCACCCAAAGGCTGATGTAGACCGTCTATACATACCCCGTAAAGAAGGTGGAAGGGGTCTTATTCAGCTGGAATTGTCATACAAGACAACAACTATTGGCTTACTAACATACATAGAAACAACAAAGGATTGGATGATACAATTAGTAAGGCAACATGAAGAAAGAAAGAAAAAATATTCAATAATAAAAGAAGGCAGTAAATACAAACAAGAATTACAGTTAGTAGATTCTGTAGAAAAGCAAAACAGTAGCCAAGAACCAACTATTGCGGCAAAAAATATGAAAATGAAAGCCAAAGATAAAGCTCTTGAAAAGATGAAACAGCGCTGGCAAGACAAACCTCTGCATGGCCAATATCCAGTACGTGCCAATAAATCCAATGTTGACAAAGTTAATACTCATCGATGGTTACGTGCATCTGGATTAAAGTCTGAAACTGAAGGATTTATACTTGCAGCACAAGACCAAAGTCTTTTCACGAGAAACTTTCAGGCAAATATTATGCATAATAATATGGATCCAAAATGCAGGTTTTGTGATAAACACCAAGAAACAATAGACCACCTAATCTCAGGCTGTTCTGTGCTTGCCCCAAACGAATATAAAAATCGCCACGATAGAGTTGGGCAATATTTACATTGGGCAATGTGCAAACATTATGGAAAAGCTGTAAACAAACACTGGTATGAACATCATCCAGCACCGGTTACAGAAATAGAAGATGTAACCATTCTATGGGATTACACCATCTACACAGACAGAAAAATTGAAGCAAACAGGCCAGACATTATTGTTAAAAACCAGAAGGAGAAAACTTGTCTATTAATTGATATGGCTTGTCCAGCGGATTGTAACATAGCAATCAAGGAATTTGAAAAACTGTCAAAATATAAAGACCTGGAAATTGAAATAGAAAAAATGTGGAAATTGAAAACAAGAGTTGTGCCAGTGATAGTAGGTGCACTTGGAATGATAAAAAATGGAACAAAACAACACATTGAAAGAATCCCTGGAAACCCCAGCTTAAGAGATATACAAAAAATTGTATTATTAAGTACAGCCCACACACTAAGGAAAACGTTATCTATGTAATGCTGGGGATGATAGGGAGGATAGAAAAACATGAAATGGAGTCATAACAACACGCCACTACCTGCCTTAGGTCTCCCCGCAGACTTGGTTGGTAGTGAGACCAATGCAGAAATCTAAATATGATGAAAAATGACATAATAATAATAATAAACTAAAATAAGTAAAACTACATTATTGGAACTGTAGAAAAGGGCTTTCTGAGCTGTTTAAATGGCCCTACTGTACTCCCTCTCCTAATGGTGATTTGCAGTTTTTCTATGTGCTAGTTTCAAGTGAGGATAGAATCTGGAATGTTCTTATAGACTATAGGCTTCTTCTATATCCCAGATTTAAAATATTCTTATAAAAAATAAGCGACAACAGTAATAACGATACCGCACAACAAAACATCAACATATTTAATGTAACAAAATACACAATAATTATAAAAATGAGGAATATGCTACACCAAGAAATACAAAACACGATATTTCTGCCCTAATTTCTGAAAGACATGTACAATGTATTTTTTAAGCATTTCACTGGTGCCAGGATGTGCGTTGTGGTGCATTAGATATCGGCTCGGAACAAGAAATCGAGGAGCCGAGTTCGAATTCCAGCTGAATTCATTGCATTCACTTACACGCAAATAACCTTTGGAAAGATATTAATCAGTCTATTGCTTCCACTTATGGGTTAAATAACAGGACAAATTGGATTCTATAGCCTTAGTCGGCAACCAGTCTACCGCAGAAAGCAATGGCAACCTACTGCGGGATAATCTTCAGCCCAGTCAGTTATGTCTCTTTCGAGACATGATCGTCCAAAGCGTGTATCACGTATGGCACTTAACTGACTGACTGAATATAATAACTGAAAACATGATTAAATCATTTTCTGGTCATAAAGTGGAGGATCAGTTTTCTATTGTTATGAAGTAATAAACTGATCCCCCACTATTTACTACTTAATAATATAATCCATATCTTCCGCATCTAGCTATGAGTCAAATAATAGAACAGATTGGGTTCTATAGCCTTGGCCGGCAACCAGTCTACCGCAGAAAGCAATGGCAACCTACTGCGGGATAATCTTCAGCCCACTCAGTCATTTCTCTTTCGAGACATGATCGCCCAAGCGTGTATCACGTATGGCATTTAACTGACTGGCTACCACTGGTACGCAGGAGGAAAGTGATGAAAAACAGGGACATGTTATAGGAGGTGTCAGGAAGATGGTAAGAGAAGGGTGAGACTACTGGTGTGATGAGATTGGAGTGGACGGAGAAAAGAGTGTGAAAGAAAGGATGCGAGTCAGTGAGATAGGAGATGACTATTGACCTTACATTTGAATTCTTGGAGATTGTAGCTGTCGGGGAAGTAAGAATACGGAAGGGAATTCCACAGGCGGGAAATACGAGAAAAGAAGCTGATGGAGTAAAAGTTGGGGTTAAATATTATTGTTTTCAATGTAAAAGGGTGGGACCTACTTGCTAGTCTAGTAGCTCGAGTAAATTCATAGATAGGGGGAACCATTGAGCTAAGTTCATTAGAGCAGAAGCCGTGAAAGCATTTTTATAAGAAACATAGGGAAGCAATGTGAAAGAGTGACTGGAGCTGAGCTGCCAAGTAGGGTTTATATTAGAACTAGCAATATAACCCGGCGTTGCTCGGGTGTAATGAAAGCTTTAAAACTAATCCATGGTCCTGGAGCTCAGACTAAGCCTAAAAATATTTGAAATAATAAAATAATTGCGCCAATTTAACAATCGCACATTATATATATATATATATATATATATATATATATATATTTTACTAGCAGTATAGCCCGGCGTTGCTCGGGTTCAATGAAAGCTTTAAAAATAATCCATGGTCCTGGAGCTCAGACTCTTTGGACGTTGGCACAAAAGATTAAAAAGCAATAGTTGTTTCCAGTTAAAGCGAAACCGTAGACTGAAAAAAAAAAATGAATGGATGTAAGTCAAAATTTGATTTCCTGGTATCGATATCAAATAAGATTTTTCCACGTAAACTGAATTTTGAAGGCTAAATAAGTCCTTTGAGTAAATGGTATCATGGATGAGACTAAGAACTACAATTATACCTACTTAGAGCCAAACCCGAAGCAAAAACTAAAATAAACGGGCTGAAAAAATACAGACATACAGGCAGATAAACACACACACACACACACAAACATCTTGCCTTTTATATATATATATATTACCGATTTTCTGCACTTTTGTAAGAACTGCAACCTTGAAACTTCTGAATATCGTTTCTTATGTCTTTGTCTATGAGTGTATCAAATTTGATTAAAATCGGATCATTCCTTCTATCACCCGATTTTTTCGATTATGGATTTTCGATATTTATCGGGGGTACCTCGACACAAAACCTAGCTAAGAACACTCGCAGACGCTTATAGTACAACTGTGTAAATTTTCAAGAAAATCGGTTTAGCCGTTTCGGAGTCTATAGGTAACGGACACACACACACATACACACACACAGAGACAAAGTTCTATTTATAAATAAGTTTATATATATATATATATATATATATATATATATATATATATATATATATCATTTACCTGTCATTTTTTGGTTTGTGGTTATCATCTGAGTCTCTTTCCTCGGAAAGAATGCGGATCCGTTGTATCTCCGTCTGAGAACAGATATGTATCTGTGAAAAATTGTACTGAGAAGTACCCGGTCCCATGAAACAGCGTCCGAAGGTTGTAGCACCCCATTGCGATAAAGGGGTGGGTTGCTGGTCGTCACCGAGGCCAGTGCGACTGATGGTTTTGGGGACTGGGCATGTTTTACCCCTTGCAATTCGCACGAGTGAGTTTCCCACATCGACTTTGTGTCACGAGGTAAATATTTATACATATATATTAGAATGGATTTAACAATCCGTCATATGTTTATCAGTTTAAACGTTATTATTAATGGACACTCGTATTTGAGTAGAAGCGTCGTTCATATATTAAGCATAATAATTATTTATCTTCACCTACTTCCCTGAAATTTCGAGACATCATAATTTCACTCTTCGGCAAGAATCGAACCTGCATTTCAGATTGTAGGGATTTACTCACGCGCGCCTATAATGATTTTCCCACGAAGAGGCAATGTCAAATTGGATGATTTCACACGAAACTTCTCTTGTTAATGTTCTTTCGAATTTTTTCGTATCGCCACGCAATTGGTGGTATAAAACGCAGTTGAAAAATCACACAAATTCAATGAAACAAGATTTATTCTCATATATAAGACGCACTTTGTTTTAAAATAGAAAAGAGACATTTTTTGTTATTTTATGTTTTATTTTGTTAATTTATGCTATTTTTTATTTTGCAAAAATTGTTATAGGTATTTATTGAAAAACAGTGATTAATTGCCTTTCAATAAAAATTGTTTTAAATTAATTTTTTTTCAAATTATACTGTGGTGACGCCGCCCGAGCAAAAGCGAGGGACCGGATGTTCGTATTCTCACGACCAAAAAGCAAATGACCAAAAGTCGTCGGTGCGCAGTTGGATTCGGTTGAAAACTAAAAATTAATTAAATATTAAATTTCCAGTTCGCGA
Organism: Ascarosepion bandense; assembly: GCA_037127315.1. NCBI lineage: Eukaryota > Metazoa > Mollusca > Cephalopoda > Sepiida > Sepiidae > Ascarosepion > Ascarosepion bandense. The sequence continues at coordinate 1,859,564 of JBBBDQ010002134.1, read as the reverse complement.
GCTTACGGGAATTTTATTTATCGGCCAATTTGAAGCCCAGAATCAAATACGGATATGAATTCCAAAATGATCTGCTGCGATCCAAAAAGAAGACATGAAAAGCCGATACAGAAAGCATCGCCAGACAGACAGACCGATACAGGCCGTCACACACTGACTGACTCGAGAGAGATGAGTGTAATCACTATCCCCCTTGAACTACGTCAAGCGGCTTATTATGCTAGCCTCCCTTCCCTCTTATCTTATCTTTCGCTATCTCAAAACTACTTACTGACCTAAGGAGGGAATACATCAAAGACATTCCTTACTTACAATGCTCCCACATTCCTAAGTATTAATTCTCTTTTCAGCATTTTATTGCCATGAACATTTTAAAGTCGGTTGGACCCATATTCAAAGGATTAACTTTAATTATAAAAACCTTAATTGATATGTGTATATATAAAATGTTATTTTTCAACTCAAATTGCTTTTCTTGATTTATAATCATTTTATGACTTATAGTGGGCTATCTACAACGAGGTCAAATTCCGTTAATCTGCAACAACATACTACTACCCTTCACTAGAACGGACTCTCCACTATAAACTGAAAAAGAATGGATAACCCACTATAATACAACATTTTCTATTTTCTTCACCGAAAAATAAGAATTTTTCTTTGACGAATTACTAAACACAGGTAGATATTTCGACACAATAAAAGGCAGAAAAACTACGAAACCGCAAGAAACATTATGAATTATTTATTTTCTTAGAATGCAATACTTTCTTACATATGTATTAACTCACAAATAACAAAAAAAATCTAATTTGATCAGATTTTATTCTTTCTGAAGCCTGGAAAATAAAAACGAAAAAAACAAAGTTCAAAACGAAAAAGAATTTTGGACGTAAATCTGGAGGGAAAAAAGAAAAAAATTTGACGTAATTTTCGATTACCCCCACCAAAAAAAAATTGGTAATAATTGGTTTCTTAATGTTGTTTATTTTAAATTTCCAATAATGTATATATATCGTAAAATAATCAGGCCGGTAGATATAGATATAAAATACTGTTTAATTAAAAACAGAATATCTACTTAAATACGAGTATCGGTAAAAATAATGTTCAAAATAATTCATTACAAATTGTCGGTTGCTTATAACCAGGTTTCGTTAAAATTCGTTAATTTCCGTAAATCACTTGTAATATGTAAGAGGCTATTATTAGACTACAGACAAGAGAGAGCAAACATGGGCAGGGAGATGTGGAAAGCCTTGATCGCCTACGTCCTGAAAAGACATGGCACATAAAAGAAGATATATGACACCTACTCATAGGAAATTATAATGTGGTTATAAAGTGAGGGATCAAATCTATATTATAATCAATATATAAACTGATCCCTCATTTTGTGGCCATGCTAGTTTCTATACATTTATATTCTAGAATATATGGGCTTGAGCTAGTGGATGACAGAACGAGGGTAGCATGGTTGTAACAGGAGAAGGCGTGTTAAGAGCCACCAGGTATAGGGAGATGTGGAAAGCCATGATCGCCTACGTCCTGAAAGGACATGACACATACAAGAAGAAGAATATTAGACAATATTGCTTTCTTCCTTTTCAAACAAAAAAGCTTTTGCGTTAGTCACTCAAATGCTTTTTTCGTTTTTTATTTTTATTTTACGGAATATGGAAATTGAAAAGAAATATCAAAATAGAGAGGAAATTAAAAATCCGGATGAAAATATTGAATTCAATATTCTTATGCAAAAATGTCAGCAATTCAATTGTTCAGGGAGGATAACTCAGCTTGAACTATGATCATTTTGCATTTGATAAATTGGGCTGTAAATTACATTATATCAAGCTGGTTTTTCCCCATTTCCGGTAAAAATTATTATTTGCTAACATCGATCTATCAGTCACAGTTTGTTCAGATATATGTACCTATGTTTATTCGTATGTAACTATCTAAACGAAATCTATCTATCTATCTAGCTATCTATCTATCTATCTATCTATCTATCTATCTATCTATCTATCTATCTATCTATCTATCTATCTATCTCATCTCCGTCTGTTCGTACATCTATCTATCTATCTATCTATCTATCTCCGTCTGTTCGTATCTATCTATCTATCTATCTATCTATCTATCTCCGTCTGTTCGTATCTATCTATCTATCTATCTATCTATCTATCTATCTATCTCCGTCTGTTCGTATCTATCTATCTATCTATCTATCTATCTATCTATCTCCGTCTGTTCGTATCTATCTATCTATCTATCTATCTATCTATCTATCTATCTATCTATCTCATGTATTTCATATCTATCTATCTATCTATCTATCTTACAAACTCAATCTATCTCTGATACTCGCTGTAGAATTTGAATGCAATTGCGACAGAGAATAAAGCGCACTTATGAGTGAATGCTTTGCGGCTCAAGACTTGGGAATTTCTTTAAGAACTCCACAGGACAGGAGATGGTGGACAGATATGATCGTCAAAATCCTGGAAGTTTATCAGAGAAAAAAAAAGGGCTTGTGCCATTTAATATTCGCAGGATAGGCAGTTACAATTAAGAGAAGAAAGTGATTTAAAACAGAGGGAACATAGTGAGGAAAGTGAGCTTAGAAACACTGACAGTAGAAACACTGACATATTGAAGGCAAGAGGGACAGAGGAAAGCCTTCTTCCGATCTTCGGCAAAGTGTTCGAAGACATTATCAATGCCGAGGTCGTTCAGCATCTCACAGCCACGGGCTCCTCTCGGACAAACAGTATGGCTTCCGCTTCACCAAGTCCACTGCTTACCCCCAGCTTCGTTTTGGAAGAATTGAATTTTACGAGCCATTTCTTACCCCAATCCACCACTGATTGGAGGTCCTTTTCAAGCTCGGCAGCGAGGTTCGCCTTGTCACCAACACCAGATTTTGATCGAGGCGAGAGTAAACTGTGGTATCATCGGCGTACATGCCTACTTGTGATCTTATGGCATCGGGGAGATCATTGATGTAGATTAGAAAGAGCGTAGGACCTAGGATAGAGCCTTGGGGCACACCCGCGTTTGTAGGGTAGTTCTGGGAGGCATGTCCGTTTAATACCACCTTTAGTGTGCGGTTAGAGAGGAATGACTTGATTAAGTCCAACAAAAGTCCAGTTATGCCATAGCTTCACAGTTTCCGTAGAAGGCCGGCATGCCATACTCTGTCGAGTATCCAAGGCGACGGTTCGGGCTTCAACATTCTTGTCGAGAGCATGGTATATATATTCGGTGATGGTCGTTAGCAGATCAGCAATGGACATGGTGAAGTGGAAGCCATACTGTTTGTCCGAGAGGAGCCCGTGGGCTGTGAGATGCTGAACGACTTCGGCATTGATAATGGCTTCGAAGACTTTGCCGAAGATCAGAAGAAGGCTGATGGGGCGGTAATTGGCGGGGTCCGAGAGTTCACCAGTGTTCTTGAATATTGGAAACACAGAAGAAGATTTTCAAAAGGCAGGAAAGCACGAGGAAGATAGGCAGAGGTTGTAGAGCTTAAAAAGGATATAGGAGAGTTCAGGGGGCACAATTCTTCAAGACTATGATTGGGATTCCATCCTCACCACTCGCTTTGTGAGGGTCCAGTTTTGAGATTATGATAGAAATCAGCAAAGGCGTGATGTAGACGTCATTCAATTGGGCCTCAGTTCTAGATGCGAAATCGGGTGTATGGATTCCAGAGGAATCCAGACACGAATTGGTCGAGAATCTCCGGGTAAAGCATTCAGTCTTGTCCGCTGAGGACGTGAGGGACTCAAACTCTTTGATTAATGAGGGTACTGAGGACTTATTCTGGTTAAGCACACTTTTACAGAGGCACCAGTAGTCTCTGGCTGATAGATAGATAGATAGATAGATAGATAGATAGATAGATAGATAGATAGATATGAACTGGCTTATGATAGATAGATAGATAGATAGATAGATAGATAGATAGATAGATAGATAGATAGATAGATATAAACTGTCTCATAGATATTGGCCCAAATTGTCATTTAGAGCTTTATATTCAGTGTTTGCTGACATCGTAGAACCTGATATAAGACGGACAATTGTTTTTGGGTATGATCCCATGACCTGCATTTCGGCTTAACACAATTTTCAGTATGGCTTTCTTGGTAATTTCTTTTTAGCAAACATTGGTCCTATTTCAGAAAGAATAAATAATTCAGTTTTAGCTTTTAATCCACCGCTGCTTAATCCCTGGTGGTCATGGTGATTGCCTACTTCAATATGTTTGGCACAGGCAAAGTATTGACCATGAAGAGGATTATCTTGCTTTCATTTCTGTATTTGAAGCATTTTTAAAACATCAGTCAGATAATTGTATTTTGATGCCTGTTTGAATAACGTCAAAGATGTAATACAGCAACTGCAATATTAATAAGAAATCACATTTTATTTGTCTTGTCTTTTATCATGATGTCTGAGCGATTAGCTTTGATTGTTGCCTGTGTGCATTTTAAAATCCTATAACATGTTGTCAGCTCTCATGTCTATAATTTGTTCTGGATTGGGTTCCTTTCTATTTCTTGTAGTTTTCTTCCCACAAAAATTTTAGATTTTCAGGGGTTGACTGTCATGCCGAATTTCATATTCGGTGGAGGCTAATAACGTGCAATCCGATACAAACGATCAATTGTTTGTGGATATTTATTACAGAAGCTGAGTTTCGGGTTAACGCAATTTTGCAGTAGATTTGCTTGGTAATTTTTAATTATTAAGCATTGGTTCTGTGTAGAAAGAATAAAACAAGTACTTTCATGACTTCTGCTCCGATGAACTGGTGCCGCCTAAGCACGAATTTGCACGAGATACTAGATTAGCAACTAGGTCCCACCCTTTTACAGTTAAACAGATAAGATGTAACCGTAATTTCTACTCCAACAGCTTCTTTTCTCGCGCTTCCCGCCTGTGGAATTCCCTTCCACAAGTCTGCTTCCCCGACAGCTACAATCTCCAGGTGTTTAAATGTAGGATCAATAGACACCTCCTATCACACTAACTTCCAATTATTCTCAGAACACTCCCATCTACCCAACCCTCATTCTCGGTATCCTTACCCGCCTATCACCCACCCTCTGACATTTCTTATATTTAACCATCCTTCCTCCACTCTATGTAGCCCCCTGCGCAGTAGTGGCAGTGAAATGCCTTGCTTGGGGTGAAACGCTTATAAAAAAACAAAAACATTCGGTTTCAGATCTTAATCTACCGCTATTTATGCCCTGATGGAAATGGCGTTTGTCGACATCAATTTGTTTGAGACAGGTAGAGTATTGAACATGAAGAGGCTTATCTTGCTATTTTTTATGCATTTGGTACATTTCATGGGCTTTTGATTTCTTTTTTTGAGTTCCCGGCAGGAGGTGTATTATGGTTTCTTTTTACTTCTTTATCCACTCGAATGTGCGTTATAGTGCAGTGGATATCGGCTTGGAACGAGAAATTGTGGAGCCGAGTTCAAATTCCAGTAGAATTCCTTTGCATTTGCTTACGCACAAATACACTTAGGAAAGGTATTAATCCATCCCTCTCCTTCAATTATGGGCTAAATAACAGGACAGATTGGATTCTATCACCTTGGTCGGAAACCAGTCTACCGCAGAAAGCAATGGCAGCCTACAGCTGGATAATCTTTTGCCCAGTCAGTCATGACTGATTCGAATCATGATCGCCCAAGCGTGTATCACCTATGGCACTTTACTGACTGACTGGCCCATTTGAAATACCATTCGTTGAGTTCTTTTATTATTGAATAAAATTTCTTATTTTTCTTATGTTCTTTTCTTGGTCTTACGCTGCAAGAATAAAGCCTTCAGGCTCAGAGTGTAATCCAGATGCACGTAACCATCGATGAGTATTAACTTTATCAATATAGGGTTTATTAGCACGTTCTGGACATTGGCATTGCAGAGGTATGTCTTGCCAGCGTTGTTTCATCTGTTCAAGAGCTTTATCCTTGGCTTTCTTTTTCATTTTTTTTGCCGCAATAATTAGTTCTTGGCTTCTGTTTTGCTTTTCTACAGAATCTACTAAATTTAAATGTTTGTATTTACCGCCTTATTTCATTATTGAATATTTTTCTGTTTTTATGTTCTTTGACTAATTGTATCATCCAGTCCTTTGTTGTTTCTATGTATGTTAGTAAGCCAATAGTTGTTGTCTTATATGACAATTTTAGCTGACTAAGACCACTTCCACATTCTTTACGGGGTATTTATAGACGATCTACATCAGACTTTGGATGATGCATTTTATGTTTAGAAAGGAGTTTTCTTGTCTAAGAATCCAATCGTCTGATGTCAATTAGAGTCTAGTTCAAGATGTAGAAACTGTATTGGATCACTGGGATAGGAAGTTTATTAATGGCCATAATTTTGTTCTGAGATTTCAATTCAGTTTTTAATATCAGTCGTAGCCATCTATAATACTTTTTATGCAATATTTCTTTCATTTTTATGGTGAATTCTTTCACTCTCATTTACTCCTAGGTACTTATAAGTTTCTTCTTGCTCTAATTCTTTTATTGTTACAGCAGATCTAAGCTAATTGAGGATGTTTGTTGTAGCGATCCTAGTAAAACTGGAGCTTTAGCACATTTATTCAAGTTGAATTTTATTCCAATGTTTTCACTGAAGCATTTGACAGTTTACAGGCGATCTTCCAGCACATTGTCATTCTTAGCATATAACTTTAACTTATCCATGTTAACAAATGGCTTATTTTCTTTCGAGCTATTTTATAACCACTTTCTGTCTTGTTAAGTTGACTGGTTAATGCTATTAATGATATGCAAAATAGTAAGAGAGATAAAGAGTCACCTTGAAATATACCTCTGTTGATGCTTATTTCACCAGACTTATAGGTTCCATTTATATGATTGAGGTAAAATGTTGTTTCCCAAATCGACATATATTGTTTATGAAATTGAAGATGACAGGTGATACCTTGTACATATTTAAAGACTTTAAGATCCAGAGATGTGGTACACTATCGATAATCTATCCACGCAATACTAAGATTTTTCTTTGCATTGAAACAGTTTTCCAAGTTTATTCTATTAATAAGTAATTGGTCTTGACATTCGTAACAGCTACGTTTGCACTCTCTTTCTTCAATTGGTAGTACGTCATATTTTTCCAAGAATAAATATGTTTGTTTTGTTAAAATTATTATCATTATTATTTTTATTATTATATAGTAAATAATGTAAACAATAATAAGTTATCCGCATCTCCAGAAATTCGGACAGTCTGTTAAGTGCCATACGTGATACACGAATTGGGCGATCATGTCTCGAAAGAAACATGACTGAATTGGGCAGAAGCTTATCCCGCAGTAGGTTGCCATTGCTTTCTACGATAGACTGGTTTTCAACCAATGCTACAGTACCCAATCTCTCCTGATTTTTAACCAATAGCTGGAAAGAGAAGAGATGGATCATATTTTTAAGTAGTAATTAATAGAGGGTTCAGTTCATTACTTCATAATGATAGAAAATTGATCCCCTACTTTATGCCCAGTATGTTTTCAACTATTACATTCAGTCAATCAGTTAAGTGTGATACGTGATACACGCTTTGGGCGATCATGTTTCGTAAGAGTCATGACTGACTCGGCAGAAGCTTATCCCGCAGCAGGTTACCATTGCTTTCTCAGGTCGACTGGTTGCCAGCTAAGGCTATAGAACCCAACCTGTTTTATCATTTAACCCATAACTAGGGGGAAAAACGGATTAATACATTTCCCAATGATATTTGTGCGTAAGTGAATGCAAGGAATTCAGCTGGAATTCGAACTCGGCTTCCTGACTTGTCGTTTCGAGTCGATATCCACTGCACCACAACGCACATCCGCGAACAGAAACTAGAGATTTTATACTTTCCGGAATATGCTTAAGAATAAAATAAATAAATAAATAAATAAATAAAGTAAATTATTTATTTTTAAAAAGTCAAAGGTCCGTAGCAGTCAGCTTTCATTAAAATCAGTTTTTAGCTTTCAGTGCTTGTATTGAATTGTAAATTCTTTGCGCTCCCATAACCTGATTGATTCGGGATAAGAAAATTAATACAATTTTGGTTTGTAATTTTTTTTTTGTGCGTGTCTCCTTGCGCACCCACCCGCTTGTGTGTGCGCGTGCACCTGTGTATGCTCGCACACGTGTGCAAACCACTTCCGAGATTGTTATTTCGGAAAATGTTTATCGCATTTGCCCCAACCCAAATATATCCCGCACCCGAATTTATCTACTAATTAATTAAATTGTTTCAGGTAAAAGTGAAGTAATGAAGTGACTGAATCAATTAGTTACCTGTGAGGTCGAAAATGTGGTTGATGAGTGCAAAAACGTTTACTTAATTCGTGCTTACAATTGTATAATTAATTTTAACTTATACTCGTACCAATGTAAAGAAAGTACAACTGGGGATGTGCATATGTGTTTCTGAGAACACACACATACAGACATATATATATATATATATATATATATATATATATATATGGGTGTGTGTGTGTCTTCTAATGCCTGGAGATAAGAGCGTACAGAAATACGAGTCTTTTGAGATACGAGCAAGTTAAGCATCCGGTAGGTAATGCAGATAAAAATTAAATGGAAAGTTATAAAAATTAAAAAAAAATAAAAATAAAAATTACAGCTATGGATAAAATCTAAGTGTTTAACTTTTTTAAAAAGTTAACGTTAATCTTCACTATCATAGACTAGGCTTGCGGTTGCGAGGCCAAGTTAGCGGTCATGTGCCCAGCTTAGCGGTTGCGAGGCTAAGTCAGCGTTTGCGAGGACAGGTTTGCGGTTACGAAGCCAGATTAGCGGTTGCGAGGCCAGGTTAGCGGTTGCATCGCCAGATTAGAGGTTATAAAGTCAGATTAGCTGTTATGAGGCCAGGTTAGCGGTTACAAAGCCATATTAGAGGTTGCGAGGCCATGCTAGCGGTTACAATGGCAGCCTAACGGTTATGAGACTAGGTCAGCGGTTACGAGACTAGGACAGCGGTTGCTAAGCCAGATTAGCGGTTACGAGACTAGGTCAGCGGTTACGAAGCCAGATTAGCGGTTATGAGACGAGGTCAGCGGTTGCTAAGCCAGATTAGCGGTTATGAGACGAGGTCAGCGGTTGCTAAGCTAGCTATTGCTGCACCTCTCCCTGTCATTTTCGCCAGTTGGCCTATGACTCTTATAAACTTCACGGTTGAGTACAGTTTATTTCTATACAATCATTTTTTTTTCTCTTATTTATTGCTTGTAGAATTATTGCTTGTAGAATTTATTTCCGTTTTTAATTGTATGAAAACCACAAAGACAAAAACAGGGGGAAAAATAAGATCTTTTTATAGAAAGTTATTATCATCTTTTTAATCATAAGAGATTTAATCAGTCAGTTTCTTAAGTGACATACGTGATACACACTTGGACGATCATGTCTCGAAAGAGACATGACTGACTGAGCAGAAACTTTTCCGCTGTAAATTGTTATTACGTTCTGCGGTAGACTCGTTGCCAACGAAAGTTATAGAACCCAATCTGTTCTGCTATACCAGGGATCGGCAACCTTTTAGATAGTGAGGGCCAAAAAGCTATGTAGAGTCATGGAGGAGGACTAAACAGCTATAGAGCCAGTGATATGGAGGAGAACCATGTTAAATAGAATAAATTTTGTATGTGTTTGAAGCAAGAAAAGAAAAAAAAAAAAAAAAAAAAGAACACAAACACATTTAACAAATATCTTCACTTTTTATTTTATTTTAATCATATCACCCCAAGCAAGGCGATAACGCCACTGATGCGCAGGGGGCTACGTAAGAGTAAAAAGAATGGAAAAGAGAAAGCCGAAACCACATCGTAACCAGGGAACAAGGGATGAGCCTCTGCACTTTTTCAATAGACGTTGGTGGAGTGTGAACCGGGCGATAGTTTAGTCTATCTACTCCAATAGGAACTAAAAAAATACTATCACAATCTACAAAAAAGCAATTTCCTTGCTACAGAAGAAATACAATTAGAAACTGTAAGTGATTTAATGAGACATTTGTTTCTGCTTATTGAGCAATAACGTTTCTACATCAGGTGAAATATTTGTTGATGACAGGAGCAAAACATCACCCAGGTGTTCGTCACATAATCTTGTTCTCAGATGACTTTTAGTATATTTCATTTTGAAAAAAAGTTTTCCATAAGCATATGTAATTTACATCATCAGTTTCGCATTAGTCATGATGTTTTTATATTTTCCGTTTGCCAATATGTTTCTTGTAGAAGTGGATTCGAAATGGAATTTTGATTTTCAAGATTTGTCGCACTGTAAGTCAATTAACTCCAACTGATATTCTTCTGCCACTTGCTCCACACCTGTTTCATAAGAATTACCAAATAACTCAAATAGAATTCTATATTTCCCGGAAGTCAGCAAAACGAGAGGAAAACTCGCTTCTTAAGTCCGTAATAGAGCTTGCAAAGTTACCTGGTTTTATATCTCTCCCTCTCTTGTAGACTTGGGAAATTAAAGTGGTTTCTTTTTTTCAGCTGTGATTCCCACAGTCGAAGTTTTTGCTCAAAAGCAGTAATTTGACCAAATATCTCAAATATATTTTTTATTTCCTTGAAGCTCATGATTCAAAGTGTTCAAGTGGTTTGTGATTTCCACTAAAAAGCTAACCTGTCAACCCACTGTGGCTCTTGAAAATGAGAATTATCTTCTTTGCTCTCTAAAAACATGAAAATATCTTATTTCAATGTTGCACGAGATACTAGATTAGTAACTAGGTCCCACCCTTTTACAGTTAAACCGATAAAATGTAACCGCAATTTCTACTCCAACAGCTTTTCTCGCACTTCCCGCCTGTGGGATTCCCTTCCACATAATTGCTTTCCCGACAGCTACAATTTCCAGGAGTTTAAATGTAAGGTCAATAGACACCTAACACACTAACTGGCATCTATTCACTCAAACACTCTTACCATCTACATCTTTACCTGTCTATCACCTTCCTTCTGACATTTCCTATATCTAACCACTCCTTCTCAGCACCTTCTATGTAGCCCCCTGTGCAATAGTGGCAGTAGAATTCCTTACTTGGGGTGAAATAATTAAATAAATACACTCGTTCCAGTATATTTCCTCTTGTAAAGCATCGAATATTTAGAAAATATGTAAAGTTATCATAGTCTCCTTCGATTTATATAAAATATTCTTGAAACTGGCAATGATTTTGCCCTCATGACAATATAAAATTCAGTTTTCAAAACAACAGCTATGATGTCCATAAAATTTAATGATTTTGCACACAAAGCTTCTTAATGAATAATACAATAAACATTGATTATTTTTTTTAGTAATTCCGATATGGTTTTGAAGTAATGCAACAAAACCCCTTTTCTTTCCAACCATTGCAGATGCTCCAGCTGTAATTACTCCAGGTTCATATCCGTAAGCCATTTTATTATGCTTTGCAAAATATCTGCTCCAGTGCTAGAGTCGTTCATAGGACTCAATTGCGAAAATTCTTCCACAATATTTAATGTTAATGTTACACCCCTCACAAAAACCGCAAGCTACAAGTATCCTTCACATCTGTCGTTTCATCCATAGCAATAGAATAATACTCCAGATTGTTCAAAACACCCTCTAAACCATAGCTGACATTTGCAGCTAGCTTTTCAATTTGCCTTGTTACCGTTCTTGAAAGAGACATGACCGACAAAGTGAAAGCAGAAAATAAATTCCCTTTTTTTCTGGACAAATAACTTCTGCTATCTTTAACAATAATTATTTGAAAAACTCTCCATCAGTAAAAGGCTTCATCCTTTTTGCAATTAGTTTTGACACCTCGTAGCTAACACGAGTGCTTCGGTCACTTTCTTAAACTTTTCTTGTAAAAAAAAGATGATTGCTTTCTTAAATCATTTCTCAAACGTGCAACTTCATCCTTTTGTGCTTTTTCGGATAAACTGTTGTAATGATTACGACGAGTTTCACAGTGTCGTTTAATATTTGAAACTTTCTTTAAAACGACTGTTTTTTCACAAATAAAGCAACGGTCACTTTGGTTTAGTTTACCTATATTTATATCGTGTCCAGAGTCAGGTAACCCGGCCGGACAAGATTAACTATTAACTTAAAAAAAAAAAAAAAAAATTAATACTTTCTAACACGTTCGAAATTTTAGTAAAAATATTGTTTGTATTTTCGTTAGCGTGGAGCCAAATCTTTACGAGAGTTTACAATGGAAAACGTAATATTACATAATTTAAATTCTTCCGGTGACAAACGCATTAATTTATAAATTCTTACAATAATTTATAAATTCATTAATTTATAAAATCAAATAAATGTCGGATTTTAATGAAATTGAGGATTTATTTACAAATATTTTTGAAACCATTATTTTAAAAAAATTCTCGATAAAAATATCTTATTCTTATCTCTTACCTCCTCCTCCAAGCAAATTCATGAAATTATCAGAGTTCTTAGAAACAGGAAATACAAATGTGGACTAACCAGACATGATCGCCCAAGCGAGTATCATGTATAGTAATTAACTGATTGATCAGGACAAAAAAAATTGAATTGCAGGACAGATTGGGTATTATAGCCTTGGTTGGCATCCAGTCTACCGCAGAATGTAATGCCATACTACTGCAAGAAAAACTTCTGACCAGTCAGTCATGTCTCTTTCCAGACATGATCGCCCAAGCGAGTATCACTTATAGCAATTAATTGACTGACTGAACCGGCAAATCTGATATATGTCGATCATATTCTGGTCATTCAAGAGAATTTTTTTCCTTCAGGTTGTATGATATGCTAGACCGCCACAGCTTCCTATTTTTCGTAGCTCTTAATAAACACTACCATTTTTGCTATTATTCCTAAACCCCGTTCCGACATCAAGTTCGTTAAGAATGTGATGTATTGCTTTTCTTTGTCTCCCTCGCTGTCAGTCAGTCCTTTTTTATATCCTCAATGAGCGCTTAAAACGCTTTCAGGATAGCAGACCCGAACTCTCATTTATTTTCGACACACTCAAGAACAGGATATTCAGCAATAAAGAAGAACATGCATTATGGACCCACCCACGGAACAATTTTCAACAAGAAAATCCGAAAAGTTTTGTGATTTGGAAATTAAAAGTAGAATCCTTGAATTGTGCGACTCCAATTGTCGACGATTATGTCATTGATTGAATGTAATTAAATTTTCATTGGAAGAGAGGTTCGGACGATTGTATTGCTTGATATATATTTTGTTTTTATTATTTCATCAACATGAATGGTAACAATCATTCTTAAAATTATCAATGTCCGTAATATAATCTGTATTCGTGATTGGAAATGGAATTCGATTTTCCGAACAGACTAAAGAGATTAACTGCCTTAAAAAACTGCATCGATTTAAGAAATTACGGGAACATTCTGAATGAGATTATTGTGCCTGTTAATCTCAACAAACGTCCTGGGTATGATGATAAACTACATCCGGCAGCAATAATTCTGATCGGGTGTTCGTGCAACTCTTAACTACTTTGTTCCCAGGTACACAAAGACCCGTTGTGAAGTGGCACTAGTTAGACACCCAACTATGAGAAAACACTTAACCCATAAACTGCACGATGAAAGTAAAAATCATACATTTTTATAGTAGAAACACTAGCAATATATTCTCTTAGTAATCTATTGCTAAATCCGCTGCTATGAAAGTCGGTTCTCTGTGCAGAGCCCGGAGGTTTTTTCTGTCTGAATCTATCCTGCACATTTATAAATCTACCATCCGCCCGTGCATTGAATACTGTTGCCATATCTGGTCGGGTGCCCCTGCTATTCTCCTTGGGCTTCTAGACAAGGTACAGCGGAGGGTCTGTAATGTGATCGATACCGACTTAGCAGACCGGCTGCAACCTCTCTCTCACCGGCGCGACGTGGCTTCCCTGTGTTTCTTCTATAAATACTTTCACGGCTTCTGCTCCGATGAACTTAGATCACTGGTGCCCCCTAGGTTCAAATTTGCACGAGATACTAGATTAGCAACTAGATCCCACCCTTTTATAGTGAATCCGATAAAATGCAACCGCAGCTTCTACTCCAACAGTTTCTTTTCTCGCACTTCCCGACTGTGGAATCCTCTTCCACATGACTGCTTCCCCGACGGTTACAATCTCCAGGAGTTTAAATGTAAGGTCAATAGACACCTCCTAACATATGTTTTACTACAAACACGCTCTCCCGTAGACTTACATGTCATCTTTCTGATCAGAGTAAAACAACATTTCTCTGAAAAACATAAACATGTAGGTAATATCAGACAGATTTTAGTCAACAATACGGTGATCCTTACTCATACACACAGTAAGAGGAACCTTCAGAAATTGGAGGCCATGTACATCAAATCTAAACAACCAACACTCAATAAAATCACCTTCAAATCCGGACATAACACTTTACATTGCATTTGACTACATGGTTTTGTTGTCATTTCGCGCTATCCCGCGGTGTGACGTCATAAAACCGCATTGCAAATTTGGGAACTGCGTTTATTATTTTTGGTAACTATTTGCCAAGCGGAGTTTTATGTCAACACAAAATAAAATCCTCGGTGATGGTGGATGTTATTATATTTCAGTCCAAATAACCTTTCTGAAGATGGCTCATGTGAGCTGAAAGCTTAGCAGCAAATTAATAAAAAGTATCCAAATGTTGGAGAATTTTTGTCTTTATTTTCAACTGAAATTAAAGCCAAAATACGACGTTCAGAACGGCTCATGATTAAACATAATAGACATTCATTGTCTCATATTTAACAGCATATGTTTCGAAAATTATTTGCTGCCTCGATACACTAAATATATATATATATAGTGTGTGTATTTTTTCATTAATGCGTGTTTTATTAAGTAATGTAGACAATTTTTGTCTGTTTATTTTATGTAAATGTCTTCATATTCTCTGATAAGCTAAAAAGCATTATCATTAAATGAAGAAAGAAAATTAAAATATTGATATATGATTTTTTTTAATAATTTAATCTAAGCTTTTGGCTGACATAAGCCATTTTCAAAGATGTCAAATTACATTATATATTATAAACACGGACAAACGATAATGACAAACTGCTTTTGTTTACATGAAAGATTTCCAAGTAACAACAAACTCGTGCAAGAAAAAGACAAAAAGAAAGAGTATGAAACAAATGACTAAAAGAAGGATGTAGATGAATGAAAGAAAAAAAAAAGAGAATATGAAAAGACAGAGAGATGGATAGAAAAAACAGAAACAAAGAAAAAATGAAACAATTGATAGACAGAAGACAAGAATTAAAAACACAGTAAAGAATTGACTGACACAATGATGCGCAAAAAAAGAAAGAAAAAGAAGGAACGTAAATGAAACAAATGACAGACAGACAAAGAAAGAAGAAAGCAAATAAAGGAAAATAGGAAAATGATAGACAGACAAAAACAAGGTTAAGGAAAAATATCAAACAAGTGTCAGATAAACAAAAAGATAAGAAAGAAGGAGTATGAAGCAAATGACAGACAAAAAAGATAAGAAATAATATGAAACATGTAACACACACCAAAAATGTAAGAAACAACTGACAGACAGACAGACAAAAAGAAAGTAAGAAAGAAGAAATACGAAGCGAATGACAAAAAGGCAGATAAGGTAAGAAAGAAAATGAAACAATTGACAGACAGACAGAAAAAATGGAGGAAAGAATGAATATACAACGGATGACAGAATGAATGATGCAAAAGAAAGTAAAAAGAAGAAAAATATTTAAAGAAAATGACAGACAGACAAACAAAAAGACAGGTAACAGACAGACGGACAAAAAGAAAGTAACAAAGATAGAATATGAAACAAGTGTCAGACAAACAAAAGGAATGTAAGAAAGAACAAGTGACAAACAGACAAATAAGGTAAGAAAAAAAAATGAAACAGTTAACAGACAGACAAAAGGAACGTTAGAATGAATAAGAGACCGGTGACAGAAAGAATCATGAAAAAGAAAGAAAAGGAACTAAAATATTTGAAAGAAATAACAGAGAGAGAAAATATAGAAAATCAAAATAAAGAATATGAAACAGGTGACAGACAGACAGACAAAATATGATAGACAAAATATGACAGACAGACAGACAAAAAAATGCTGATAACAAAGAAAGAGTATGAAAGAATTGACTGACATAAGGATGCGAAAGAAAGAAAAATGAAAAATGAAAAAGTACTGGCACCGCGCACCTGACCATATAAGAAAGATGCTAAAAATGTTCTTGAAAACTAATATTGTTAACTAGCAGTATAGCCCGACGTTGCTCGGGTGTAATGAAATCTTTAAAACAAGTCCATGGTCCTGGATCTCAGGCTCTTTGGACGTTGGCACGAAAGACTAAAAAACAATAATTGTTTCCAGTTAAACCGAAACCGTAGACTGAAAGAAAAATGAATGGATGCAAGTCAAATTTTGATTTCCTGGTATCTATATCAAATAAGTTTTTTTCGTCGTAAACTGAATTTTGAAGGCTAAATAATTCCTCTGAGTAAATGGTATCATGGCTGAGACTAAGAACTAAATAATACCTACTTAAAGCCAAACCCGAAGTAAAAAGTAAAATAAACGGGCTGAAAAAATACAGATATACAGGCAGATAAACAGACACACACAAACATCTTGCCTTATAGATAGATATATAGATAGATAGATATATAGATAGATAGATATATAGATAGATAGATATATAGATAGATAGATATATAGATAGATAGATATATAGATAGATAGATATATAGATAGATAGATATATAGATAGATAGATATATAGATAGATAGATATATAGATAGATAGATATATAGATAGATAGATATATAGAATCGATTTTCTGCATTATTGTAAAAACTGCAACCTTGAAACTTCTGAATATCGTTTCTTATATCTTTGTCTACGAGTGTATCAAATTTGATTAAAATCGGACCACTCCTTCTATAACCCGATTTTTTCGATTCTCGATATTTATCTGGGGTACCTCGACACAAAACCTAGCTAAGAACACTCGCAGATGCTTATAGTACAACTGTGTAAATTTTCAAGAAAATCGGTTCAGTTGTTTCGGTGTCTATAGGTAACGGACACAGACACACAGAGACAAAGTTCCATTTATAAATAAGTTTAAATAAAAAGACATTTCTAACACTGAAGGAAGAAAAGAAAGAAAAGCGGAAGAATAAAAATGGAGGAATTGAATCAAAGACTTGCTTTTTAAATTAGCGTTCAGATTTAATTCTGAAACTAGAAATTCAAAGGATGTACATGATAACTGAAATGAGCTTTTAATTAAAAGTTCAAATCAGAATTTCAATTTATTCGAAATTTAACCCGAATTTACGTTTAACATTTAAAAAAATATTCTATTCGAATGCGCTACTTTAACCTTTTCCTCCATCGCCGATTCTCTCTCTCTCTCGTTATTATTCTGGATTTTTCTCCATCTCTTGCTTTCTCCGTCTGTCTCCTATCCTGTCTCTTCATAGCTTCGAAATCTTGCCCGAATTAAAGGTGGTATTTGTCCCTCGGGAAATATCATATTCATAATTACAATTGGCAATTTGTTCCTTAGAAGTTAATCATCAAAACGCATTTGGAAAAAGAAAAAAGAAAAACAAAACAACACTAATGGCTAAATGAAAATTCATGACAGTTTAAATATAAATTACACATAACATTTAAGGAAATCTTTCTCTTTTTTTGTGAAAATTAGCGATCACATCCCTTCACATTTTTCTATACTCTTCTCTCAAAAAATCTTGGAAGCTATCATTATTTACATCTAGGCTACTTTGCTATTATCCCAACGTTTCAGCCGGTGTGCACTCCGGACTTCTTCAGGAGTCAGTACGTCTAAGTAACCTTTAATGCAAAATGTTAACCGAAGAAGAGGTTTATTCATGACTTTCTTAATGTTATTTGCTCTTAAAGGAACATAATGTATTCAACAAGAATTGGAACCCGGCCTTTCCATTAATAATTACAAGCAATTATCCATTGCACTACCGGCATATCAGAACCTGGTATTGCCAGACTGTCACTAAGTACTGACCAGGATTGACAATGCTTATTTTCGATGATCATACGAGAATCAGTCATCACAAATGAAGAACATACTTGAGGCAAGAGAAACGCTGCCAACATACTTGAGGCAAGAGAAACGCTGCCAACATACTTGAGGCAAGAGAAACGATGCCAACATACTTGAGGCAAGAGAAACGATGCCAACATACTTGAGGCAAGAGAAACGATGCCAACATACTTGAGGCAAGAGAAACGATGCCAACATACTTGAGGCAAGAGAAACGCTGCCAACATACTTGAGGCAAGAGAAACGCTGCCATTCACAGTAGTTTTTCTTTTAGAAGGAAAGCTTACAGAAAAGTTGCAAGTTACTTCCTTTGCACCGTAAACAAAAGGGTAAATACGAAAGTTTATCCCTATTATTTTAAATATATAAGCGGCTTTTATATTGTAGGCAAAAAGTCAAAAGATCCATTAACATTCAATTTATGAAAAATATAATATTAACTTGAAATGTATTATATATTAACATAGTTAATGTATATATAAATATAGAGGGTATTAGTAAATACGACTAATGCGATTTACAATATAATTCTACCTCTATTTTTAAAGTATGAAACAATATATTAGGTTGCCAAAATATATATTTTCACATCCCAGATAAATTACGATTTCTTTTGACAAATCCAAAAAGAAATCGGAGAGGCTCAGATATGCCCAAAGTATTGAACGCGTGGAACCATCTGATAACAGTTTGTGAAGCTGACGTGTACAAAAAATTAGCAGACGATAATTTTACCGCAATGCGACAAATTTTGTATTAGTACATAAGTCGGCGGAAGCGTTCTTTCGATTCCAAGGACATATTTCAAATTTGATCATGTGTCCAAAAAAAAAAAAAAAAAAAAAAACACGCCCATATTCCAAATATGGAGCTTTTGTAATAAATCCTGAAACCGTCAGGATTAAGAGTTCATATAATTTTAAATACAAAAAATCGCTTAAACAACAGCGACAAAAACTTATAATTAATTCAAAATTCAACTGTGCAAACATTCTTCAATAAAATATTAAAAAATAATTTTCTTTCAATTAAGATATAAAAAAATAATTCTTACATATCAGGGAAACAAGAAGGCAGAAGGGAGTTCCACAAGAGTGAAGTGCAAGAGAAGAAAATGATGGAGTAGTAGTTGTGGTTACACTTGATTGTTGTCACAGTGAAAATGATGGGACCTTGTTGCTAGTCTAGTAGCTCGAATACATTAACGTAAGAGAGGGGCACCAAGGAGCTAACCTCGCTGGGGCAGAATCCGTGAAAGTATTTGTAGAATAGACAGAAGGAAGCCACATCTCGTCGGAGAGAGAGCGAGAGAGAGACAGGAGTCGAGCCACTAGGTCAGGATCGACTACAATGTAGATTCTCTTTATGATTTTGTTAAGAACCCCAAGGTGAACAACAGGTCGCCCGACCTGATAGGACAGTACTATTCAATGCACGGGCGGATGGTAGATTGATATATGTGCATGATGGATTCAGAAGAGAAAAAAAATTTCCTCGTCCGACACAGGGACCGACATTCCTAGCATCAGATTTAGCTAATAATTCAATGTAGTCGTTTCACTTAAGATCATCTGAGAGAGTGGGGCCGAGGAGACGCAGTGTATTACTTTCAGGGAGACTAGCGTGACCCATGCAGATGGCGGTTAAAAGATAGCAGCTTCATTTTGGAAGCATTAAAATTAACGAGCTATTTCTTGACCCCAAACTACCGCTAACTGAAGGTCCTTTTCGAGAGCAGCGACAAGGTTTGTTTTTTCACTCGCGGCATTTTTTTTTTTAGCGGGGAGTGGTTAAATGGTAGTGTCGTCAGTGTAGATAACTACTGGGGAGCTGATTACATCATCGAGACCTTTGAGGAAAATCAGAAAAAGCGAAGGACTTATGATGGATCCTTGAGGAACACACGTGTCCGTATGATAGGATCTGGAAGCATGCTCATTCAGTACTACCTTCATTATTCGATTCGATAGGGACGATTTGATTAAGTCAAATAAGTGTTCGGTTATACCATAGCCCTGTAGCTTACACATCAGGCCAGAGTGTCACATTTGTCGAATGTTTTAAAAATATATATGGCAACAGCTCGAACTTCGCCGTTCATATCGAGAGTCTGGTATAAGTATGCAATGATAGTCATTAGCATGCCAGTCGTAGACCTAACGAATCGGAAGCCATACTGTGTGTCAGAGAATAGGAAGTGGGCTATGAGATGTTGAATGACTTTAGCGTTGATGATAGCCTCGAACACTTTGCTAAATATCGGATTGATTGATTATATGAGTGGTTAAGAAGAAGTAAGAGAGAAAGACATTACAGAAACAAAGTAAGAGAGAAAGACATTACAGAAACAAAGTAGAGAGAAAGACATACAGAAACAAAGTAAGAGAGAAAGACATTACAGAAACAAAGTAAGAGAGAAAGACATTACAGAAACAAGTAAGAGAAGACATTACAGAAACAAGTAAGAGAGAAAAGACATTACAGAAACAAAGTAAGAGAGAAAGACATTACAGAAACAAAGTAAGAGAAAGACATTACAGAAACAAGTAAGAGAAAGACATTACAGAAACAAGTAAGAGAGAAAGACATACAGAAACAAAGTAAGAGAAAGACATTACAGAAACAAAGTAAGAGAGAAAGACATTACAGAAACAAAGTAAGAGAGAGAAAGACATTACAGAAACAAAGTAAGAGAGAAAGACATTACAGAAACAAAGTAAGAAAGACATTACAGAAACAAAGTAAGAGAGAAAGACATTACAGAAACAAAGTAAGAGAGAGAAAGACATTACAGAAACAAAGTAAGAGAGAAAGACATTACAGAAACAAAGTAAGAGAGAAAAGACATTACAGAAACAAAGTAAGAGAGAAAGACATTACAAGAAACAAAGTAAGAGAGAAAGACATTACAGAAACAAAGTAAGAGAGAAAGACATTACAGAAACAAAGTAAGAGAGAAAGACATTACAGAAACAAAGTAAGAGAGAAAGACATTACAGAAACAAAGTAAGAAAGATATTACAGAAACAAAGTAAGAGAGAAAGACATTACAGAAACAAAGTAAGAGAAAAGACATTACAGAAACAAAGTAAGAGAGAAAGACATTACAGAAACAAAGTAAGAAAGACATTACAGAAACAAGTAAGAGAAAGACATACAGAAACAAAGTAAGAGAAAGACATTACAGAAACAAGTAAGAGAAAGACATTACAGAAACAAAGTAAGAGAAAGACATTACAGAAACAAAGTAAGAGAGAAAGACATTACAGAAACAAAGTAAGAGAGAAAGACATTACAGAAACAAAGTAAGAGAGAAAGACATTACAGAAACAAAGTAAGAGAAAGACATTACAGAAACAAGTAAGAGAGAAAGACATTACAGAAACAAAGTAAGAGAGAAAGACATACAGAAACAAAGTAAGAGAGAAAGACATTACAGAAACAAAGTAAGAGAAAGACATACAGAAACAAGTAAGAGAAAGACATTACAGAAACAAGTAGAGAGAAAGACATTACAGAAACAAAGTAAGAGAGAAAGACATTACAGAAACAAAGTAAGAGAAAGACATTACAGAAACAAAGTAAGAGAGAAAGACATTACAGAAACAAAGTAAGAGAGAAAGACATTACAGAAACAAAGTAAGAGAAAGACATTACAGAAACAAAGTAAGAGAGAAAGACATTACAGAAACAAAGTAAGAGAGAAAGACATTACAGAAACAAAGTAAGAGAGAAAGACATTACAGAAACAAAGTAAGAGAGAAAGACATTACAGAAACAAAGTAAGAGAGAAAGACATTACAGAAACAAAGTAAGAGAAAGACATTAGAAACAAAGTAAGAGAGAAAGACATTACAGAAACAAAGTAAGAGAGAAAGACATTACAGAAACAAAAGTAAGAGAAAGACATTACAGAAACAAAGTAAGAGAGAAGACATACAGGAAACAAAGTAAGAGAAAGACATTACAGAAACAAAGTAAGAGAGAAAGACATTACAGAAACAAAGTAAGAGAAAGACAGAAACAAAGTAAGAGAAAGAAAGACAGAAACAAAGTAAGAGAGAAAGACATACAGAAACAAAGTAAGAGAGAAAGACATTACAGAAACAAAGTAAGAGAAAGACATACAAGAAACAAAGTAAGAGAAAAACCAAGAAATCGAGAAAGACATACAAGAAACAAAGTAAGAGAGAAAGACATTACAGAAACAAAGTAAGAGAAAGACATTACAGAAACAAAGTAAGAGAGAAAGACATTACAGAAACAAAGTAAGAGAGAAAGACATTACAGGAAACAAAGTAAGAGAAAGATATTACAGAAACAAAAGTAAGAGAAAGACATTACAGAAACAAAGTAAGAGAGAAAGACATTACAGAAACAAAGTAAGAGAGAAAGACATTACAGAAACAAAGTAAGAGAGAAAGACATTACAGAAACAAAGTAAGAGAGAAAGACATTACAGAAACAAAGTAAGAGAGAAAGACATTACAGAAACAAAGTAAGAGAGAAAGACATTACAGAAACAAGTAAGAGAGAGAAAGACATTACAGAAACAAAGTAAGAGAAAGACATTACAGAAACAAAGTAAGAGAGAAAGACATTACAGAAACAAAGTAAGAGAGAAAGACATTACAGAAACAAAGTAAGAGAGAAAGACATTACAGAAACAAAGTAAGAGAGAAAGACATTACAGAAACAAAGTAAGAGAGAGAAAGACATTACAGAAACAAAGTAAGAGAGAAAGACATTACAGAAACAAAGTAAGAGAAAGACATTACAGAAACAAAGTAAGAGAGAAAGACATTACAGAAACAAAGTAAGAGAGAAAGACATTACAGAAACAAAGTAAGAGAGAAAGACATACAGAAACAAAGTAAAGGAGAAAGACATTACAGAAACAAAGTAAGAGAGAAAGACATTACAGAAACAAAGTAAGAGAAAGACTGATACAGAAACAAAGTAAGAGAGAAAGACATTACAGAAACAAAGTAAGAGAGAAAGACATTACAGAAACAAAGTAAGAGAGAAAGACATTACAGAAACAAAGTAGAGAAAGACATTACAGAAACAAAGTAGAGAGAAAGACATTACAGAAACAAAGTAAGAGAAAGACATTACAGAAACAAAGTAAGAGAGAAAGACATTACAGAAACAAAGTAAGAGAGAAAGACATTACAGAAACAAGTAAGAGAGAAAGACATTACAGAAACAAAGTAAGAGAGAAAGACATTACAGAAACAAAGTAAGAGAGAAAGACATTACAGAAACAAAGTAAGAGAGAAAGACTTTATTACAGAAACAAAGTAAGAGAGAAAGACATTACAGAAACAAAGTAAGAGAAAAGACATTACAGAAACAAAGTAAGAGAAAAGACATTACAGAAACAAAGTAAGAGAGAAAAGACATTACAGAAACAAAGTAAGAGAGAAAGACATTACAGAAACAAAGTAAGAGAAAGACATTACAGAAACAAAGTAAGAGAGAAAGACATTACAGAAACAAAGTAAAGGAGAAAGACATTACAGAAACAAAGTAAGAGAGAAAGACATTACAGAAACAAAGTAAGAGAGAAAGACATTACAGAAACAAAGTAAGAGAGAAAGACATTACAGAAACAAGTAAGAGAGAAAGACATTACAGAAACAAAGTAAGAGAGAAAGACATTACAGAAACAAAGTAAGAGAAAGACATTACAGAAACAAAGTAAGAGAAAGACATTACAGAAACAAAGTAAGAGAGAAAGACATTACAGAAACAAAGTAAGAGAAAGACATTACAGAAACAAAGTAAGAGAAAGACATTACAGAAACAAAGTAAGAGAAAAGACATTACAGAAACAAAGTAAGAGAGAGAAAGACATTACAGAAACAAAGTAAGAGAGAAAGACATTACAGAAACAAAGTAAGAGAAAGAAAGAAACAAAGTAAGAGAAAGACATTACAAGAAACAAAAGAGAAAGACATTACAGAAACAAAGAGAGTAAGAGAAAGACGTACAGAAACAAAGTAAGAGAGAAAGACATACAGAAACAAAGTAAGAGAAAGACATTACAGAAACAAAGTAAGAGAGAAAGACAGTACAGAAACAAAGTAGAGAGAGAAAGACATTACAGAAACAAAGTAAGAGAGAAAGACATTACAGAAACAAAGTAAGAGAGAAAGACATTACAGAAACAAAGTAAGAGAGAAAGACATTACAGAAACAAAGTAAGAGAGAGAAAGACATTACAGAAACAAAGTAAGAGAGAAAGACATTACAGAAACAAAGTAAGAAAGACATACAGAAACAAAGTAAGAGAAAGACATTACAGAAACAAAGTAAGAGAAAGACATACAAGAAACAAAGTAAGAGAAAGACATTACAGAAAACAAAGTAAGAGAAAGACATTACAGAAACAAAGTAGAGAAAGACATACAGAAACAAGTAAGAGAGAAAGACATTACAGAAACAAAGTAAGAGAGAGAAAGACATTACAGAAACAAAGTAAGAGAGAAAGACATTACAGAAACAAAGTAAGAGAGAAAGACATTACAGAAACAAAGTAAGAGAAGACATTACAGAAACAAAGTAAGAGAGAAAGACATTACAGAAACAAAGTAAGAGAAAGACATTACAGAAACAAAGTAAGAGAGAAAGACATACAGAAACAAAGTAAGAGAGAAAGACATTACAGAAACAAAGTAAGAGAGAAAGACATTACCAAAACAAAGTAAGAGAGAAAGACATTACAGAAACAAAGTAAGAGAGAAAGACATACAGAAACAAAGTAAGAGAAAGACATACAGAAACAAAGTAAGAGAGAAAGACATTACAGAAACAAAGTAAGAGAGAAAGACATTACAGAAACAAAGTAAGAGAGAGAGATACAAGGAAGCAAGGTAAGAGAGAGAGAAAGACATGCAAGAAACAAAGTAAGAGAAAAGAGAACTTGATACAGAAACAAAGTAAGAGAGAAAGACATTACAGAAACAAAGTAAGAGAGAAAGAGACATTACAGAAACAAAGTAAGAGAGAAAGACATTACAGAAACAAAGTAGAAGAGAAAGACATTACAGAAACAAAGTAAGAGAGAAAGACATTACAGAAACAAAGTAAGAGAGAAAGACAGAAACAAAGTAAGAGAAAGACATTACAGAAACAAAGATAGAGAAAAGACATACAGAAACAAAGTAAGAGAAAGACATTACAGAAACAAAGTAAGAGAAAGACATTACGAAACAAAGTAAGAGAGAAAGACATACAGAAACAAAGTAAGAGAGAAAGACATTACAGAAACAAAGTAAGAGAGAAAGACATTACAGAAACAAAGTAAGAGAGAAAGACATTACAGAAACAAAGTAAAGGAGAGAAAGACATTACAGAAACAAAGTAAGAGAGAAAGACATTACAGAAACAAAGTAAGAGAAAGACATTACAGAAACAAGTAAGAAAGATAGAAACAAAGTAAGAGAGAAAGACATACAGAAACAAAGTAAGAGAAAGACATTACAGAAACAAAGTAAGAGAGAAAGACATTACAGAAACAAAGTAAGAGAAAGACATTACAGAAACAAAGTAAGAGAGAAAGACATTACAGAAACAAAGTAAGAGAGAAAGACATTACAGAAACAAAGTAAGAGAGAAAGACATTACAGAAACAAAGTAAGAGAGAAAGACATACAGAAACAAAGTAAGAGAGAAAGACAGAAACAAAGTAAGAGAGAAAGACACAGAAACAAAGTAAGAGAGAGAAAGACATTACAGAAACAAAGTAAGAGAAAGACATTACAGAAACAAAGCTGAGAGAAAGACATTACAGAAACAAAGTAAGAGAGAAAGACATTACAGAAACAAGTAAGAGAAAAGACATTACAGAAACAAAGTAAGAGAGAAAGACATTACAGAAACAAAGTAAGAGAAGACATTACAGAAACAAAGTAAGAGAGAAAGACATTACAGAAACAAAGTAAGAGAGAAAGACATTACAGAAACAAAGTAAGAAAGACATTACAGGAAACAAAGTAGAGAGAAAGACATTACAGAAACAAAGTAAGAGAGAAAGACATTACAGAAACAAAGTAAGAGAGAAAGACATTACAGAAACAAAGTAAGAGAGAAAGACATTACAGAAACAAAGTAAGAGAGAAAGACATTACAGAAACAAAGTAAGAGAGAAAGACATTACAGAAACAAAGTAAGAAAGACATTACAGAAACAAGTAAGAGAAAGACATTACAGAAACAAAGTAAGAGAGAAAGACATTACAGAAACAAAGTAAGAGAAAGACATTACAGAAACAAAGTAAGAGAGAAAGACATTACAGAAACAAAGTAAGAGAAAGACATTACAGAAACAAAGTAAGAGAGAAAGACATTACAGAAACAAAGTAAGAGAGAAAGACATTACAAGAAACAAAGTAAGAGAGAGAAAGACATTACAGAAACAAAGTAAGAGAGAAAGACATTACAGAAACAAAGTAAGAGAAAGACATTACAGAAACAAAGTAAGAGAGAAAGACATTACAGAAACAAAGTAAGAGAGAAAGACATTACAGAAACAAGGAAGTAAGAAGAGAGAAAGACATTACAGAAACAAGTAAGAGAGAAAGACATTACAGAAACAAAGTAAGAGAGAAAGAGACATTACAGAAACAAAGTAAGAGAGAAAGACATTACAGAAACAAAGTAAGAGAGAAAGACATTACAGAAACAAAGTAAGAGAGAAAGACATTACAGAAACAAAGTAAGAGAAAGACATTACAGAAACAAAGTAAGAGAAAGACATTACAGAAACAAAGTAAGAGAAAGACATTACAGAAACAAAGTAAGAGAGAAAGATATTACAGAAACAAAGTAAGAGAAAGACATTACAGAAACAAAGTAAGAGAAAGACATTA